>JAEVFF010000075.1:0-92028 GCA_018901945.1 Pugionium dolabratum | reverse complement strand
CTTTATTACTAAATTTTTGTTTGTAACAACAAGAAATGTAGCTAAAAATATAGTAATTATATCGTTATATAAAGTAAAAGTAAATATAGATTCGTTGTTTTTAATTACGGCGGTGACAGATTATTGTTTGTTTATTTATCACAGTTTTTTGTACTTAGTCTTATAGATCAGAAACTACATTTTGCATAGCAAATTTTTTGACCATTGATTATAATGTAAAAATATTTATAGTATATTCTTATATATGTCATATGTATTTTTCAATTTAATTATATAGATTAAGTTCGTATTAATGTTTATAATTCTAATATAAAAGGCGACACCGTAATAGATCGACCTTAGAATTTGAGTGTGTTAAACCCTCATTCCTTGGCTTATTAATTTGTATGAAATTTTTCATTAAAATATCATATATAAAATGGTTATTTAATATAATTGTAAAGACTTAATGGTTACTTGATTAGAGGGACATGTATGTAATGGTAGTTAGTTGTGTTTGTGTTGATTATCATTAAGACTTCCTTAACTTGCCACAAACAATTGTCATCAAATAAGAAGAAAAAAATTCAGATCTTTTTTCATCAAAGGGATCATTAAAAATAATAAGCAAAAGGAAAAAGAAAATCAATAGTCTAATTTTTCATGGATCAAAATTAGTAGTTTTTTTTTGTATAAGAATATTTTAGTTAGTTGAATTAAAGCAAATATAGAATATCTTAATATTAGATTTTATAATTGAAGTCATTGAAAATAATTTAATATATAAGTATGCGATCAGCTACAACTGCAATCGCTTACGATAAGCAAACAAACATATTTACCGCAGCCGCAGCTAGAATATTAACCACAACCGTATTTTCATCCACCGACAACAGATAAACGAACATAATTATCTATATCGTTTTTCTATGCGTACTCCTAAATTTCTCAAGGATGCTTGAGTTGCTCTCTCACAAATGTTAGAAGTTGCTCTTTTTATGTTGTTGTGTGTTGATTTTTGAATGCCTCTCTTGGATGACTTCTTTCTTTATTTATAAAGCATTGTTTTAGATATTAAAAACCGATTTCGTGAACCCTAATTCTCATAGGATTAGAGGTTCCTTATCATTTTTCTGCGAAGAAGGGATGTTTCCTAATTTCCTAAATCCTAAGTTTGTGACGTATTAATATTTTTAAAACCTAATTTTCATAGGATTAAACTAAAAATGCTGAAAATGGACCTAATCAAATTATAAGTGATGGTAATAAATTTTTCTAAATTAAAAGAAGATATTATGCCAACACATTACTTCATTTTACATCTATTCGTGTTTAAGGAAAATATCTTTATATATCATGGAAAATATATTCCAAATTTTGTAGAGCAGAGAAAACGTGAGCCTATTGACTATTGAATAGTACATATTAGATTAATATCTACGCGTGAGAAAAAATATTAACAAATTATATAATATTGTTTATTACTAAATATAAATTAAATATTTATATAATTTTTAATTTTATTTATTTTTAATATTAATTTTTTATATGTAAATTTAAGAAAGAAAATAATTTTTTTTATAAATTTAATAATATTTATTGCTTAATTTAATAAAATATACTGATTCTCTAACCAAATTAATAACAATGACATATATTGTAATTATTCTAATAACTTAAGTATATTTATATATTTACTTGAAATTAATTGTAATGATGACACGTCATCATGACATTTCTATTAATAACATGTGTTATTTTCTTAAAATATCTTCCTATAATATATTAGGGATATTGGAAATCAGTTACGAGATGACTTAACAAAATTAAATTTGGGCGTTCAAATATTTCACTTCGGGTTCGGTTTATCACCATTTCAGTTTGATATGAATATTTTCCTTCTAAAAACTAGAATATTGATTAAAATTTTACTGAAATTTGTTTAAAATTTTAAAAATAATACCAATTTTTTAGATTTGGTATTTTGGTTACTTTGTTTAAAAATAACTAATATATTCGAATTTATATTTTTAATGTTAGATATCTGGGTTATATAAATTCTAAATATAACTTATATTTTGGGTATATAAATGTAACTAGCTATTTTGGTTATCCATTCAATTTTTGGTTTGGTTTCAATTCTGGTTTGGTTGTTCTGATATAGACTTTAAGATCGGTTCAAATATATTTTCAGTTGTGCTTTGATTCGATACACAATTTTTCGTTTGGTTTAGATTCAGTTTTTTTTATTTGCATTTTTTGCTTATGTCTAGGGTTGAGCGTTCGGGATTAGATCAGATTTGTTGAGTTTTTGGTTTTCGGGGTTAAAAGTGTAAGCCCTATTCATATACTTATAAATGTTCAGATCAGGTACGATTTGAATTTCTCTAGATTTGGTTCGATTTAGATTTTGAGTTAGCATTATAAATTTTCCCATCAGATACAGTTTAAATTTCTCTAGATTTGGTTCGGTTTAAATTTTGAGTTAACATCTTGATTGGTTCAGATTTTTAATGTGAGTTCGAGTCTGATATTAAAAGTGGACATACGTAATTCGAAAACAACAAAAATTAGCTATAATTTTTTTCCAAAACATAATAAAAATACAATATTTTCATAGAGAAAAAGAAAGAAAAAGAAGCTCCATTCAAATCATCTAATCTTTCATTGATGAAATTATTTAGTGTTCTTTTATTGTTGGAATTTCAAACATTGTGGAAAAAGACAAACATATTGTTAAACAATGAATATATAATTAAACATAAAATATAAAAGAATAAAATTTACTTCTCTCGATTTTATATACATTGTCAATTTCAACAAGTATTTTTGCATTGTACGCGTACCTAAACTCGGATGATCCAGAGATAAAGCAAACTAATCGAAACAAAACTAAAGAAATTCCAACTTTTACTGATGAATAACCAGTTGAAAGTGTTACATGAATAGTTAAAAAATTATGCTTAAAACTATATTTAAATTAATTCTTTGACGTAACCATGGTTTAAGAGTTAAATGATGTGCAAGGCATAACCTATATGTTTGATTACTTCGGTTTTAATACGGGTTTCAAGTATTAATCGAATCCAAATTCGATATACTAAACCAATAAAACTCATTCAAATATCTTTTAACTAGATTTTGACCCACGTCCTGCATGGGAAAAAATATTTACAGATAATAATTAATTTTTTATTTTGTTAATTTAAATCAGGCATATATATAATTTATTTCATATTTAAAATAATTTTTTTAAATTTTTTAATATTGAATACAAAAATGAAATAGATAATAAATCAGATTATACAAATGGATTTAAATTGTATCTATTTTGGATGAAATTATACATATGATAAATATTCAATTAAACTAAACTTTTGTTTTATATTTTGTTTGACTAATTTTTCAAAATTTAGATTTTGTTTTATATTATATTTATATTTTATGACAAAATACATTATATGTCGAAATATTAGAGATTTACATATAATATACAGTGTAATGGCAATTTTCGTAAATACTCTAGTAAATTATATCTTAGATAATATTTATTTTAAAATGCTCTAATAGTGTGACACATCAGTGTGACACACTTGTAAATCACACGTCAACATAAGGTTATTTTGTTAAAATAATTCTCAATTAATATATACTAGATTATTGAAACATTTTTGAATTTAGATGTTCAGATTTTGGGTTTAGTTAAAATGTCTAATCCTACTTAGGTCTAAAAAAATGAAAACCAATTTATTTAAGAAAAATGGCTATAAATATTTAAGAAGATTTTGAGAATGTAAACTTACATTATAAATTGTAACTTTAAATTTTAAAAATAAAACTCAAGTTTTTTTATATTCAATGCTAATTTCGGCATGACTCATCATCATCACTAACTATATATTAACTTTGAAAATCTGATTATCTAAAAAAGTATTTTAATATTTTATTTTCTCTTGTTTTAGTGGTGACTACAATTAATAATATTTTTTTTAATATGAAATACAAAATGTAATTAGTAAAAATTGTTTATGCTTTCTCTTCTCGTTCTTTTAATGATTATATATCAATTCTCCAATCATATACAAAAATAATCATTTTTAATTAATCAGTTACATATTTTATATTCATTTACTCTTAAACTAATCAATGATACATTTAATTAGAAAATGCAATTACTAAAAATAATTAATATTTTTATTTTCATCCTTCTAATATTAATTATGAAATGCAGTTTGTAAAACAGTTGATTATGTCACATTTTCTCTTTTATTTACACTTAGAAGTGTCAATTTCATATATACTAAACATAGAATCTAAAAATATATAAATAATAACATGTATTACAATATATATAATATATTCATCTATCAATCGATAAAATATATATCTTCTCGATTAAATATCAATTACAATAAATAAATAATTCATAAATTATTTTAAATATTATTTAATTTATATGCATTACATATATTTATTTAAATAAAATATTAAAAATCTATTATAAAATTGAAAATTTAATTTTATATCATATACGAATTAACTATTAGTTTTTAGCTGGAATAGTGTTGGAATTAAATCTCAAAAAGAAATATTGATATATCCAAAAATAAAAATACAAAAAATAATTATATAGTATTATTTATAAGTAATTTCTAAAAATATCATAAAAATGTGTGTATTTCAAAATAGGGGGAATTGCTAAAAATGACCTAAAACTTGACTTCAAATGCAAGTTTGACAATTTACACTTTTTTTTGTAAAACTAACCTATGAGAGTGGAGAAATTACTGAACACTCCTTTGGTCTAAAAAATAATGTCGAAATGTCAATTACGTTTCAGTCCCTGCGTGTTTTTTTGTTATCAAAGCAAACTTCTCGGAGAAGTCTGCTTTGGTAGGAAAAACAGTTTATTCCGGCTGAAGCAGACTTCTTCCGAGAAGTCTGCTTTGGTGAGAAAAACAGTTTATTCCGGTTGAAGCAGACTTCTCAAAGAAGTCTGCTTTGGTGAAAAAAAACAGTTTATTCCGGTTGAAGCAGACTTCTCCGAGAAGTCTGCTTTGGTGAGAAAAATAGTTTATTCCGGCTGAAGCAGACTTCACGAAATCTGCTTTGTAAATAAACTACCTAAATCAAATAAAATTTTTGAAATATTTAAAAAAATTAAAATTGCTATTAACATAGTTTATATACATATCAAAAGCATGTAAAAGTTATAATGAATTCAAAAATAAGGAGATTGGATTCGATCGAATGGTATAAAATATTTGCTAGTTTTTGTTGTTATGTGTTGTGGGTTAATAGTTGATGTTTGTGTAGAGAATTCATGTTAGAATTTGAAATATCATGTGATAATTTTGAAAATTTAGATTTACAAATTTTTAAAAGAAAATTGTTTGAGTTTTGCATTTACTTAACTATCTTCAACATATTCATCCAATTTTTAACAAAATTTTCGCATATTTAGTGAATTTTATTATTTAGGGTTTAGGGTTACGGAGACTTCTCGAGATGTTTTCGTAGATTTAACAAAGCAGACTTCTCGAAAAGTCTGCACAAACCGAAAATTAAATGTAACTAAACTGGTTTTCTTCAATTTAGAGTTTAGGGTAATGTAAAAATACAAAGCAGACTTCGAGAAGTCTTCTTCAGCCGGAATAAACTGTTTTTTTCACCAAAGCAGACTTCGAGAAGTCTGCGCAAACCGGAAATTGACAGTTTTTAACCTAACCAAATTTAACTCTCAATATATAAAGAAGGTAACCCTAAAATTTTATCATAATTTCATTTCCGAAAAAAAAACGTGGGAGCCTTCCATCCTCCAAAAATGACTACAAGGTAAATTTTCTCTTCTTCTCGTTTTACTTCCCCTCTTTTCTTTTCTTCTTCTCTTCTCATGTTCTTTGTCATCTTGTTATTTTGTAGATCTGGAAAAAATCATGAGGTATGAAAAAGGTAAATTTTTTTTGTTTATATGGTTTTGGGTTTGTGATTTTAGATTATTTTTATTGTTTAAATCTTTTGTTATTTTTATAACACTCTTTCTCTTCTTATAGTGTTGTAGATCTGGAAAAAGAAGTGAAGAGATCAAAAAACGTAAGCTTGTTGCTTTTATTAGTTTTTAAGTTTTTCGTAGTTTTTGTGATTTTTGTTGTTTTTGTTGTTTTCTTAAGTTTTTTCCTATATTCTTATCTTATTTCTCATCTTGTATTGTTGTAGATCTAGAAAAGAAAGTCACGAGATCTAAAGATGTAAGTTTGTTATTTTTACTAGTTGTTACGTTTTTCATGGTTTTGGAGATTTTGTTATTTTTTGTTGTTTTCTTAATTTTTTTCTTATATTATTATCTTATTTTTTATTTTCTATTGTTGTAGATCTAGAAAAAAGATTTACAAAAACTAATTTTGTTGTTTTACTAGATTTTTAAGTGATTTTTAATAGTTTTAAAAATTTTATATGGTTTTTTTAAAGATTTTCAATAGATATTTGAGATTTATGGTGGTTTTACAGTTTTTTGTTGTTGTTTTTGAGTTTTCTGCTTACGTTTTGAATTTGACACTAGTTTTTGAATTAATGGATTTTCGTATTGCAGACTTCATTACAGGTTTGCAGATTTCAGTTGCAGATTTCAGTTGCAGACTTCAGTTGCAGATTTCAGTTGCAGACTTCCGTTGCAGAGTTCTTATATTCTTATCTTATTTCTCATTTTCTTTTGTTGTAGAAAAAGATTCACAAAAGTAATATTGTTGTTTTAGTAGTTTTTAAAGTGATTTTTAATGGTTTTTAAAATTTTAGATGGTTTTATTAAGATTTTCAATAGATGTTTGAAATTCCCCTTAAAATTTATGGTGGTTTTACAGTTTTTGTGAATGTTTTTGAATTTTTTTCTTATGTTTTGAATTTAACTTTGGTTTTTGAATCAATAGATTTTCGTATTGCAGACTTCATTACAGGTTGCAAATTTCATTACAGGTTGCAGACTTCAGTTGCAGACTTTACAACACGTTTTCATTACAAATGCAGACTTCACTTGCAGACTTCATTAATAATTGCAGACTTCGTTTGTATTTTTGGTCATATTTTAAATGAGTTTTTGTCAACTTTATTGTACATATCACTAGCTCCCATCACTCCATCTTGTCGGTCAGTTTTCAATCAACTTTTTCAGAATTATAATAAAATATTAGTTGTATGTCAATCACCTTTCAATCAGCTCAAGTCAAATCATACTTATAAAATTACAAAATGACAATCATTAAAAACACAAATATTAGTATAAATTTTTATAAACACTTTTATACATAGTTAAGGACTTAGTGCATATTTAAGATACTTAATGCATACTTTCTAATAACAAGAAAGAACAAGATCTGAAAGATATGTATAAACAATTCCATCAAAATACTAAGTTAACACGATAGTGTTGGATGTTTTTTGTAAAACAACATCGATAACATTGTGCCTTCAAATTAATTGAATTGATTGGTTACATGTTTCAGAAACTACACACTTATATCGGCAAACTTTGTTGTATAAATCTCGCAGACTTCTTTGCAGACTTCTCGGCAGACTTTGTACTTTGTCCTTACTCGTAACTTAATTTTCTGAGATACTCAACACTAAAACTGAATTTATTCATCTTTTACTTTACCGTAAAGAATGTAATCCTCAGCATTCGATTAAACTTTATTCTCATCTTCATCAACAACGTAATCATCATCCTCAATTACAAACATTTTTCCTCCTCTTATATTATCCACAGAAAAATTCCAAGTATCTGTAATACTCCACTCCCCACAAACAACAACGATTTGGACCATTATCTGCGGTAAAAATTAATGAATTTGATTAGATCATTGTACACATACTAAATTTTTTTACTGAAGTAGACTTCTCGGAGAAGTCTGCTTTGGCGAGAAAAACATTTTATTCCTATTAAAGCAGACTTCTCGAAGAAGTCTGCTTTGATCGGAATAAACATCGCAGACTTCTCGGAGAAGTCTGCTTTGATCGGAATAAACGTCGCAGACTTCTCAGAGAAGTCTGCTTTGATAGGAATAAACTGTTTTTCTCGCCAAAGCAATTTTTATTTCTATCAAAGCAGACTTCTCCGAGAAGTCTGCTTTGATCGGAATAAACGTCGCAGACTTCTCCGAGAAGTCTGCTTTGATAGGAATAAAATGTTTTTCTCCCAGCAACCACGATAATGATGGTTGTATGCATTGAAGAAGATGACATTTTCGTAATAATTTTGAAAACTTTGTTCATAATGGTCTTTGTGTTGTTTTTGCTTTTTTTTAAGTTAATGGCAAAGTTGTAAATAAAATTATTGTTGAAGGATAAAATAGAGATAGAAAGTTAGTTTTGCAAAAAAAAATGTAAATTGTCAAACTTGCAATTGAAGACAAATTTTAGGTTAATTTTGCAAATGTCCCTTCAAAATATGACAGTTATTTTTTTTTTCAAAATACCAATAAATGTTTTTTAGAAATATAATAATACTAAAACTAAATTTTAAAATTTTAAATTTAAATTATAAACCCTAGACATTAAAAACTAAAGGGCAAATGTCTAAAATAGCTTTTTTCTAAGTTTTTATTCCAAAAATAGCATCATTAGTTTAAATTTCCAATAATAGCACAAATTTAAGATTAAAATGTATTAAAACTAAATTTTAATAGAAAAAAATTAAATTCTAAATTGGAAATAATGAATCCAAATATAATATTTTAAGTTTATATATAATTTATTTGGAATAAATAAATATTTTCACATAAGTATTTGTGCTATTTTTGGGAATTTAATTTTATGATGCTAGATTTGGAAGAAAAACTTTAAAAGGTGCTATTTTAGAGTATTACTCAAAACTAAATTATAAACCCAAAATATTAAATATTATCCTAAATATTTTAAAAACTATAATTTTTAAAACAAAATCACATTGAGTCTTTTGAATAAAAAATGTAATGTTTTTTTTATAAAAAACTATATTTTAATAATAAACAATTTGTTTGTGATACATAAAATATGTCTCTTTGTTTATTTATAACTTCCACAATTAAGAAAAAGAAAATCGCGAGAAAAGAGGATGCACGACATTGAAACTAGAAACTAGAAAGCGTGCTTCGCAATGGTCTTCACAAAAAGCTAAACCCATCTCTTTCTCTCTCTCCTCTTTTATTATATAAATATTGACCAATGTCTTAGAGAGAGAAACACGCCGCTTTCACTTTTTTTTTTAATAATTTATTCCCTGGCGAAGCAGTAAGCACTTAGCACATATCTCGAGCCACAAAGGTTAGTGAAAGAAACTGAGTAAACTGCTCTTCATTTATTTGTTCATCTACTTATACAGTGGTTGTTGATTTCGTTTTCAGTTTCATTTTCTCGGCAACTGCTTGTTATTTCGAGGAGTATTCAAAAGTGGTAGAAGATCGATGGATTACGGAGAAGATCGGTAGATTTTCTTTTGTTTTTGGTGCTGCTTATTTACTCATCTCGATTGGTTCTTGTGTATTCCTAGGGTTTTTTTTTCGTTTGGATTTGTGTATTTTTTTTATGGGGACTATGATTTGGTTGTGTTTGTGATGATTAGTTTGTTGCTCATTCTTCGATTTTATCTTCGTGTAAGTGTAAAATAGAGTCATAGTGGGGTATGATTTGCGTGGTCCTTTTGTTCTGGGTTTTACTTCAATCGTTAGATTTTTTGTGGTGATTTGATTTGTGGGTCAATGATTGTTTTTTTTGGGGTTAATGCGATTGTGAATGTCACTTCAAATGTTTGATCATTTATCGTTTTCCTCATTTTGGGATTTGGTTTTAGCTTGTCAGTCAATGCTCAAGATGCATCCCACAAGACCGAAAGTTTCGTAAACCCCTTTTGTCAAAAATGTTGCTTGATATTTGGTTACTGTTTCATGTTGTCGTGATTGACCCTGAAGTTGTGATTTGTGATTGTTTGCAATGTTGCTACTCTATTTTGCATAGTTTGAGTCGTTGAGTTAGTATGCTTGGTTATGATGCACTAAGAGATATGTTTGTTGGATATTTGAGAGTTTACATGATTAAGACATTTACATTGGGTCTTAGCATGTAAATGTACTCTAGGTTTGATTATCCGATGTCTATATATTTGCAGTAGCCACTCATGGAATTGGCCAGTACAAAACTATGATCATCAACCACCGTCTGATTTCTGTAAGTTTGTTTTACATCATCTAACTCTTAAATTGATAAGCATGATTGAATCATTCTCTGCCTTCCAGCGGATGTGCCAGAGTGCACGATGACTGAAGTTGCTTTAAACCAAGAAGATCACTCATACATGTTTGATGACGTAGCGACCCCAGTGAAGGAGTGTAGCGAGTTAGGTTATCATGTGACAGCAGGTTGTGCTTGTTTTGTTTTCAATTCCTTTTTTTTATGTAATGATGGTTTCTGATATAAAGACTCCGGCTACAGATGAAACGAACAAGAAACTTGAAGTGCAAAGTGAGACACGTTCTGCTTTAAAGAGGCGTCGGATGTTACAATTTGAAGACCAACCTGCAGAAACATCCCTTTTCAGCAGTGAGAATTTCTCTTCAATTTTAAAATCAAGCGTGAGTGCACAAAACCCATATCTCGCCATTCACTGTGCACCTAAAGCCCACAGAAGTATTTGCAATATATTATATATTCTTGATATGCAAACTCTTTACTCACTTGTTAGGCTGAGGACCTAGTTTTTCCTTCTATGGTACTGATTGCTGGCATCAGTTATTAGTATCTATTTTGACCAATCACCAATGTTAGAAAGAATAGACCATTGAAGCCATCTTAGTATCTCACAGTAAATGGATTGTGCGATGTGAATGCATGCTCATTTCAAACATTTGCAAAGTGTGAATCCGTTTTGTTTATGGACTTATTGGTCTTCTACTCATTGAAAAAATTCAAGCTTCTTGGTATCCGACTACCTAATTCATTTGTTAGCTACCTACTGCGGCAAGTTATGTTACTAAAGCATCTAAGCAATATTGGATAGCTTAGGATGTTGCATGAGGTTATAGTACTATTTTCGATGCACTGATTGATGTTTCTTCTGTGAATGTTCAGGCTAGAGAGGACACATTTGATGAGCTTTTACCCGATGGGTCTCAGCTTATAGAAGGGTTTTCAGGTTGAGCCCTAATAACTTCTTCCGAGTCAATCTGGCCCATGAGTTTTCCATACAAACAAAACATTGTCTCTTTTTTTTCAGAAGACGTTTCTGCCTCAAGCTTCGAGGGCCTTGATCTGTATGCCGAAGAGTGGTACGCTGATTGCTTAAATGATGCTGAGACTCCAATCCTACCTGATGACTTGTACGTTTCAACCTTTTTTATTTTACTTATTTCCAGTTTAGTAGCCTGTTCTCTTCATAAAACTGGTTATTATTGTTGTTATCTCTCAGAAGTTTTGTTTCCCCTGATGTCCAAATAGATATTTCAGGTCAGATTTCTTTGTTTTGGTCTCTTCTTTAGCTTGCTCTAGCTCTGTCTTTACGTACTGAAAATCCCTGTGTTTGGCTCAGAGTATTTAAATATGCCACCAGAACCAGAAACCAAGGAAGTTCAGCGGCGTGTGACCCGATCTTCCCCCAATGTTATCTTTAAAGGTAACATAGTTGGTTATGTCAGAAATGGATCTCTCTTCGTAAGTTAACGCACTTTTGGGACAAGAAGAGAAAAAACAATGTTTAAGTGGTAATAGCAGGTAGGAAATCTTTTACAAGGCCAGTTTCAAAGCTACCATCTTCAATTATCTATCCGTTTGCATTCATCAAACCGTGCGGGGTTCACGGGGACATGACTCTCAAGGACATAAACCAGAAAATCCGAAATCCACCAGCCAAACCAAAAGAAGACAAAGAAGAGCCAGTAGTAATCCAAACTTCAGCATTCTCTGGGAAACCTGTTGTCGGGAAGACGAAAATCCGCACAGAAGGAGGAAAAGGAAGCATCACGATCATGAGGACTAAAGGCTAAGTTAAATAACTAGTAAGTAATAAGCTACATTAGAATCATTTAGCAGAAATACTTCAAACTTTTTTTGCCTACTTCTCAGAGGCCATTAAATCTGTGTTTTTTTAAATTGAAGATGGTTCCAGTCCAAAGGTCTTTAATCAGTACAGCGGCTAATACTCTATGAATCATGTTCTTGCTTTGGTTGGTATCTGTATTAAGAAGAACTAAGGATCTGTAGCAATGTGGTTAGAGAATTTTGTTTGTATAAAAGTCTCTGCCTCTTAATATAAGCTTAATTTGAAAGTCAAAACTCTGTTATGTCTCTTGCTTTATTAAGTAGAAGGCAAAACTAGTATATTTATGATTTGCAGTTGATTGAAGAAATTTTAAAACTTTTTTTTTAGGTTTAAGATTAATATTCTCTAAATAACAATTTAAATTTTCTTAAAATCTATTTTTTTTTTCAAATTTCTTACAGCCTAAATAATTGTTTTTATTCCTATTGTGCATTTTCTAAATCCAATAATATTAGACTTTAATTTCTTTTGAAATTACAGTTTGATATTGTAAAACTAAATTTTCTAGAGTTCTGGAAAAAGATAAAAAAACCTAAGGTTAAAGTTTTCCCTTGTTCTTTTGAAACTTTGTCTTAGCTTGATTTGTTTTCGTTTTAAGGTGCTTAATAAGTTTAATATGGTTTTCAAAAGAGTAATTTAAATTTATTTTTCATATCTAACATATTAAAAATAAATTTTTTAAAATAACATAAATTATTATGTAAAAATTATTATTTATCTCAAATAACAATATATAAAATTAAAACATAATGTTTGGATTTTTTTTTAATTTAGAGTTTAAATTATTTTTATTAGAAAGAGATTTTAATTATTTTACTATTAACCCCTATGCTACATAATGGTTTGTAGACCCCCTAAAAAAAGACGTGTATAGAACTAAATAAAGGCTGAAAGAATTTATGTTATTTTTAAAAATTTAAATGATTAATGTTATATTTGAAACAAAAATTTAAAATAATGTTATTTTATACAATTATCCCTACACATATTTATTATATCATTAGTTATATATTTGTTAGCTAAGTTAAGAACAAATATTTTACATTAGAAATTTGGAAGAGAAATTATTTAGTATATAAAAGAAAGAGTATGTAAAAGTTTAAAAATGTTGTAAAGAAAAGAAGCTAAAGCACGTACATCCTCGGACTTTGGATCGTAGGTCCAGTAAGATTTTTTTTGGACTAAGACCGAAACCGCTTTCTTCACTTTTTGTAAACAAGAACAAAAATCAAAAATTTTAGGTCATGTTGGAGATTATGCTTTTTTTTTTGCAAGCCAGATCACCTGTTATGATCCCTTTTGATACATACAAATTGTATCTCGTGGTAGCTTAGTTTCCATCTATTGATCGTACGCTTAGGAGCCGTGGCCATACCACATTTGACAAAAAAAACCAAACTCATTACGAAACATCCAATCCCAATCACTATTACCAAAATGCTAAGCAAAAAAGCATCAAATTACACTTTAACCTATCTTAAAACATCAAATTACACTTTAATCTATCTTAAAACATCAAATTACATTTTAACCTATATTGAGAGTTGACTTTTCACTAAGTTATGGAAGAAGTTTAAAAGTTTGAGATAATTCCAAACCATCAATTCCATGAAACTATATCTTTATTAACTAAAATTTTGTTAAGTTGATTTTTTACAATTACACTTAATTTTGAATTTAATTAACTTTATTCTTGAATATTGCAACCAAATAATCTTTAATCTACCAAAAAATATATTTCAACTATATGTCTTGATCACTTCAACGGATAAACATATTTCACTTGAAGTGAATCGACCAGAACACCAAAGACTATTTTTTTGAAAACCCTAAAAAAAACTCTCTCTCACAACTCACAAATCTCTCTATGTTTTTGTTCAAAAAAAACGTGAATAGAAACATGAATCACACTCTTCTAGATACATGAATTTCTTATTCATTATTTAGAAGATTTCTATTTCTATCTTCAAGAATAATTTCATTATGCTGCTTTTCCTTTTTTCGTGATGATGCTTTCTTTTTTAATGATGCTACTTTCCTTTTTGCTTCAACGATGTTGTTTCCATTTTTTCTGATGTTACTTTGTTTTTGTTTTTTCCGCCAAGATGTTGTTTCCATTTTTCATGCATCTTCAAAGTTTTTGTCGTTTTCCATCTTAGTTTTCCACTTATATTTGGCATATCCATTCTAAAATATTTCTAAAGTATTTCTCCAAAGAAATGATGTAGTTTTGGAGCAGATTTAATATTCCAAAGTTCCCTAATTAAATCTGGTGAATGTTTAAGTGATGGAAAAGATATGGAATCCGACTGTTTCATAACTTAACTTGCTAGTATAGTGTCTATTGCAAGTATGATCGATCTTGGTAAATATATTCATTGAATGAATTCGATATCGTCATGATGTATATTTTGAATTCAGCTCCAGTTCGGAATCCAGCTCGGAATCAAGCCCATGCAGATCACCTGCAAGGTATTTTGCGGCCAACAAGTCCCTTAGCTTGAAACAGTCCTTCGTCGCATGCCCAATGCACTTATGGATATCGCAAAAGACGTGTTAGTCTCGCCCCCTTCTTTGTGATGGAAAATCTCCATATTTATTTGGGGAACTCCTTTCAATGTTGTAGGTCTGCGTTCCTGATCCGTACCCTCTCCGGTCACGCCCCTCTCTTTTCTCGAATTTCCTAGGAATTGGAGAGTGCTCCGCGGTGGCTTTTTGCGGTTTGAATTTCTTTGCGAGAGCTAGTTTTTCTTTTTTTGCTATAATCTAATTCGTAGAACGGTGCAGCGCATCCTCTATCATTTTAGGTTTGTGAATTGTGAGGTTGAATCGAAACTATGACTAATGCCAAAGCCCATGCTTAAGTGCGGCGAGCGTCATTGAATCGCTTACTGTAGCAACTTTATCTTTGACCTTTTTGAAGTTGTCTATGTAACTCCGCAAGGGTTCCGTCTCCGATTGAGTCACATTCCACAGGTTGGCATCGGTCATCCCCTTTCCCATGAAAATGGAGTAATGTTTGATAATAACTATTGAGAGCTAAGTGAAGTTGTCAATGGAATTCCCCTCCAACTGCGAAAACCATTCTAGGGCTGAACCCACTAAGTTCTCTACAAAGAGTCGACAATACCCCATGTCCCTCTCCTCTTCGGTAAAATAAGCCCGGTTTGCGGCAATATGAAATGCGGTCATGTAAGCCTTCGGATCTGAATCACCCTCAAAGGTAGAAAGACGCAGCTTCCCGGTGTCCTTAATGTGAGTGTTTAATATCCAGGCTGTGAAAGGAGATTTTGCAGTTTCTTCGATCACGCGATCGATTTCAAGAGTCGCGATGGATGCCTTGTGCACTTTGGATGTCATGGCGATCAGCTCCGCATTCACTTTGTCTATCGATCGCTTCATATTCTCGTATCTGCTTACGCTTGGCATGTTCTGACTACCAACCTAGCAATCGTTATCGTTTTCAAATCTTCTTGAGCTTCCATGTTGGCGAGGAAGGCTGAGGTTTAGATTGATTCTTCTGGGAGAAGAGGGCTGAAGTTGGCGAGTTATCGCATTTGCGTGTGTTAACCCTGGGACGAACCAAGGCGAAGACGCATTGGGTTGGTTGCGAGCCACTGTCTCGAGCTGATCGGGGTTGCTAACCTGTAGGGGCTCCACTGGTTCCAACCCGGTAATCACCACTATCTTTACCTCGAGTTCTGCCTGCGTAGTGGCGAGGTTCGTTAGTTGTGACAAGACCTAGTCTTCATGCTCATTGAATCGAGCAACAAGAGCTTCGTTCGATTCCTTCTGTGTGTTGGCAGTGGAATTGAGGTCCATGAGAAGAGCTTTGATCTCGGAAAGGGCATTCGAACGGTCGTCGACGGATCCTGACATTTCTTCGGAGGAACTACGTGAAGTCGTGTATTCTTCTTTGTGCCCACAGATGGCACCAAATGTGAGAGCTGAATTTAGATGGCCAATTCTCAAGAAATTTTGATTTTATTATCAAAAAGTGATCCCCATTTTTACATGAGTAAATGCTTCTATTTATAATAAAAATCATAACTGTCGACTTCAAATTAATTACCGGATCATGACAACTGAGTTTTTATTCGCCCATTTGACGTTACTTCTCAGTTTAAACCGTGCGTTTTCACTTCGCCGGTCGGACTTTGTCAACCCGATCTGGCCTCAATTTTTGGGCCTCGGTCCAATTCGGTCCAATAAGTTTCTTCGGGTCGCTTTGTTGGATCCGGGCTTCGGAGCCGGATCCGGCCAACATTCATTACAAAACATCCAACCCAAATCACTATTACCAAAATGCTCAGCAAAAAAGCATCAAACTACACTTTAACCTATCTTGAGAGTTGACTTCTTCCACTTGGGTTATGGAAGAAGTTCTTGTTGTTTTCCATCTTAGTTTTCCACTTATATTTGGCATATCCATTCTAAAATATTTCTAAAGTATTTCTCCAAAGAAATGATGTAATTTTGGAGCAGATTTAATATTCCAAAAATCCCTAATTAAATCTGGTGAATGTTTAAGTGATGGAAAAGATACGTAATGCGACTGTTTCATATCTTAACTTGCTAGTATAGTGTCTATTACAAGTATGATCAATCTTGGTAAATATATTCATTGAATGAATTTGATATCGTCAGGATGTATAAACATACGAAACTTCGTCATATCCTATTCTTTTGGTCTTTAATAAATTAGAAAAATACATCCAACAAATATACATATCAACAAAATTTATAATTTTAGTTAATTTTGAAATTTTGATAGTTTTTATGATTATACTAATTGATTATTATTCTTTTATACTATTTGATTATTACATTTTGATATCAAAAATTCTATTTGATTAATTTGTCAGAGTGCCAATCAAAAATTGATGGACTTACGTGGAAAAACAATTTCATTACAATTCCGTTTATAGACATTTTCGAGTTTCAACATGTTAATGAGATGTTTTTGCTTGTGTAATGTTCTCAGTTCTCCATTTTCATTTGATTTGATTTGAGATGGTGTCGTATGCGACATACCACACACATTCAATCTTAATGCTTTCACCTTTTTCTTAGCATAAGAGTAGAAACGAAAGTCTGATAAGCGTATTAACCTAATGATTTTCAAAGAAAGGTAAGATGACAATAAGTGGGAGTATGATCTTTTCCATGATGACAAGGGCCCAAATTTCAAGTATATTTAGGTTGTAGCTTTTCCTTGCTTGCTTTAAATTCATTCAATGCTGCCTGCAAAATTATTTATGTTTTGGTGTTTTGATTCTGTTGTTATTGACTTGTTGTTATAGAAAACTTACAATTGGTGATTTGTATACGTGGTAATAAAATAGTGGCTAATTGAGTAAATGAGGGATTACGAAGAATTGGCGAGAGTTAGAGCTGAAGCAGCTAGAAAACAGAAAACAAAAACAGAGTATAAAGGAGAAGAAAATATTCTTAGAATGTTATCCAAAAATTTGTAATCTATTTCTCTCATTTCTGTTTGTTCGATCTCATTCCAATCAGAAGAATCGTTCTTCCTATGATTCTCTAAAAAGATGAGTACGAATTTATGTTGTACTGAACATCGATTCGTGAAATAAAGAACATCATTTATTTCCTTAACATTGGTATCATAACTCTCAACCTCGGATAATAATGGCTGAAACAAGATCACAAGATTTGATTAAAGAAGTTGTAGTTCGCGAAGTTAGAGAAACCTTTGGTACTTGTATCAAAGCATTAGAAGAGGCAATCACGAACCAAAATTCCAAAATTGATAAAAATAGCAGACGTGTTCGAAGCAATTCGACTCATTACATCGAATCACGGACTACCAACAACAAGCGAAGAAGAACATATACAGGGACAATCTCCTACTACTTCTACGACACCAATTATCCAACTCAATTCACCAGAATTGAATCGCGGAATCCGACAAGGTAACAATGTTAACTATTCTGGAATTACTAGGTTACTAAAGCTTGATTTTCCAAGATTCAAGGGAAATAAAGTTAAAGAGTGGTTGTTCAAAGTAGAGCAAATTTTTTGACATCGATAATACTCTCGAAGAATTAAAAGTGGGAATAGCTTTGATACATTTTGATGGTGTTGCTTCAGTTTGGCATCAATTTGTGATTCAATCGGAATTAGACAGAGATGTAATGAGAAATTGGTTAGAGTATAAAGCTATATTGAAAGAGAGGTTTGATGAGATTCTTGATGATCCTATAGCTGAACTAAAGCTACTTCAAGAAACCGATGGAATCATAGAATATCATGGTCGATTTGAGTTGATTTGAATAAGAGTTAATCTTCCCGAAGATTATTTGGTTAGCGCATACTTGGCAGGACTAAGAATGGACACCCAAATGCACATTAGGATGTTTCAACCCAGTCTGTCCAACAATGTCTTCTATTAGGCACGCTTTATGAAAAAGCTCATCCCAAGAAGCATACAACATCAAACTGGATTGCGAAAAATGGGCCAGGAGATAAGAGTATTACTCCCTATAAAAAGGATAACCATAAGATTCCTTTGATGGAGGGATCAAATCCAGTAAATCAAAAACCTTACAAATATGCCATATATCAGAAGAATGAAATTGATAAGATTGTTTAAGAAATATTGGACAATGGTGCCATTCAAACAAGTTCAAGTCCTTATGCATCTCCGGTTCTTTTAGTGAAAAAGAAGGATGGAAGTTGGAGGTTATGTGTAGATTATAGATGTTTGAATGGAATGATAGTAAACGCTCGATTTCCCATTCCCTTAATTGAAGACTTAATGTATGAATTAGGAGGGTCTTTGGTATATTCTAAGATCGATCTTAGAGCAGGTTATCACCAGGTGAGAATGGATCCTCAAGATATTCATAAGACAACATTTAAAACACATAATGGACATTATGAATATATTGTGATGTCATTTGGGTTAACTAATGCACTAACTACTTTTCAAGGTCTTATGAATGCAGTTTTTAAACAGTTTCTGAGAAGATTTGTGTTGATATTCTTTGATGATATTTTAGTATATTGTCCAACAATGGAGAGTCATGTGGAACATCTCAGGAAAGTGTTTGAAACAATGCAGAAAAATCAGTTGTTTGCAAAGAGGAGTAAGTGTGAATTTGCTACTGATCGTGTGGAGTACTTAAGCCATTTTATACAAGCTACAGGAATTTCAACATATCCTAAGAAAATCAAAGTTGTAGCACAATGGGCAATTCCTCAAAATCTCAAACAACTCAGAGGATTTCTTGGCTTAGCTGGTTATTATAGAAGGTTTGTTTGTAATTTTGGCACAATAGCTAGACCCTTGAATGACATGACAAAAAAAGATTGTTTCTTTTGGTCTGAAGAAGCAAAAACACCTTTCATCACTCTTAAGAAAGCTCTCTGTGAAGTTCATGTTTTAGGCTTGCCAGATTTTAATAAAGATTTTGTAGTGGAAACTGATGCTTGTGGTAATGGCACTGGGGTTGTAGGCTTATATAAGTCGACATCTTAAGGGAAAACAATTGAATTTCTCCATCTATGAAAAAGAGTTATTAGCTGTCGTGTTTGCTGTGCAAAAATGGAGGCATTATCTGCTTATTAGACATTTTGTAAAAAAAACAGGTCAGAGGAGTTTGAAGTATCTGTTAGAACAGAGATAAAACACCCTAATCCAACAACAGTGGTTACCAAAATTTCTTGAGTTCGATTATGAGATTCAATACAAGCAATATAAAGATAATGTGGCAGCTGATGCTTTTATCTCCAATTCAAGGATATGAAATTCTTCATATGGCAATGTCAATATTAGAATGTGATCTTTTGAAGCAGATCCAAGACTGCTACGAAAATGATTCAGAAATCAAGTCTTTGATAACTACAGTCAAAAACAATCCTTCTGAGCATAAATATTATTCATGGGCTCAAAATATTTTATGACGAAAGAGTAAGATTGTGGTCCCAATGGATGTTAATCTACGAAACTCTATACTGGAATGCCTTCATTTTTCTAGTACAAGAGGACATTCAGGAAGAGATGCTACACATAAGAGCGTAAAGAGTTTGTTTTACTGGAAAGAAATGGCTAAAGATATTCAAGCTTACATTCACAATTGTAATGTGTGCCAACAATGTAAGTATGATACTTCTGCTTATCCAGGTTTATTACAATCTTTACCAATCCCAAATGCTATATGGACAGATATCTCAATGGACTTCATTGAGAGATTACTTTTATCTTTTGGTAAATCCATTATATTTGTGGTTGTTGATCGATTGAGTAAAGCAGCTCATTTCATGACTCTCTCCCATCCTTATACTACTGTTTCCGTGGCTCAACTGTTCTTGGATAATGTCTTCAATTTACATGGCTTTCCAAGCTCAATTGTCAGTGATAGAGATACAATCTTCTTGAGTGAATTTTGGCGAGAAATCTTTACTTTACAAGGGGTTTATCTTAATATGTCTACAACTTATCATCCTCAAAGTGATGGTCAAATAGAGGTTTTTAATAGATGCGTGGAGACTTATTTGAGGTGTATGTACAGTGATCGCCCTCATCTCTGGAGTAAGTGGATTCCTTTGGTAGAATTTTGGTACAATACCAATTTTTACACTGCCACCCAAATGACTCCTTATGAGACTGTTTACGGACAATCTCCTCCTCAACATCTTTCTTATTTACCGGGAGAATCTAAAGTAACTGTGGTAGCTTAGTGTCTTCAAGATAGGGAAAATATGTTATTAGTTCTTAAGTTCCATCTACTTCGAGTTCAACACAGGATGCAGCAAGATGCAGACAAACATCAAACTGATCACAATTTCAAGATTGGTGATTATGTTTATGTCCAATTGCAGCCGTATAGGCAAAGTTCAATGGCCAATCGAGTGAATCAAAAGTTTGCTCCAAAGTATTATGGACCCTTTAGGATGGTGGATAAATGTGGGGCATTGACTTATAAACTTCAGCTACTTGCTTCATCCCTAATACACCCTGTTTTTCATGTATCACAGCTTAAATTGATGGTGGAAACTGCTAAAGTCGCAAACGTGTTGCCATCGATTGTGCAAGATGTTTTTGCCAAGGAACCAGAGAGTATTTTGTAACAGAAAATGGTGAATTGGCAAGGAAAGGTTGAAACTAAAGTGTTGGTGAAATGGAAGAATGAAAGTGTGGATGAGGCTACTTGGGAATTTATGTTTGATTTTCAGAACAAGTTTTCCTCTTTTCAAGCTTGAGGTCAAGGTTGTCTAAACAGGGAGGATTTGTTATAGCAAACTTACAGTTGGCGATTTGTATACGTGGCAATAAAATAGTGGCTAATTGAGTAAATGAGGGATTACAAAGAATTGGCGGGAGTTGGAGCTGAAGCACCTAGAAAACAGAAAACAAAAACATAGTATAAAAGAGAAAAAAATATTCTTAGAATGTTATCCGAAAATTTGTAATCTCTTTCTCTCATTTCTGTTTGTTCGATCTCATTCCAATCAGAAGAATCGTTCTTCTTGTGATTCTCTGAAAAGATGAGTATGAATTTATGTTGTACTGAACATCGATTCGTGAAATAAAGATCATCATTTGTTTCTTTAACACTTGCTCCAAAAGATCTCCTTTTGAAGCTCCAAAAGAAACATCATGGCTTGCAAAGTGGACAAGGAGCTAGTTTGGTCGTATGGGATCTACGAGAAAAGCCATAAAGAACATTGCAGGTGAAACCAAATCTGAGACTAGAACAGCTTCGAACAAAGCAACCAAGAAGAAATCACAGCAGGCATATGCAATTCATTTTCTATAACTATACTTCTTCATTAGTATTTTATGCAGTATAGCTTATTAGTTTGCAATGAATGTTTCACCAGTACTAGAATCATTGAGTCAAGAGAAATATTCGACTGCATTTCAAGTGGAAGAAGTATGTTAGATGTATTTACTGTTAGATTATTTAATGCTTTCTCTTCCAGGTTAATATGGATGTGATACACCTTGGAGAGTGTATTATCGCAGGAAATAAGAGTTGAAAAAGATAGAAAAGAGGTAAACTGCCGAATGGAAGAGAGACTTATGAGCTAGCAAAATGATTGGTTAAAAAAGAGTCTGTTTATAGTCCTAATTGAGTCATTGTACATAAACGCTCATATATAAGAGTTCTAATTGAGTAATTGTACAAAGACTCTCATATATAAGAGAGTATCTCTCTTTTACGTGGATCTCTCCCGATTCTTTCTGTTAGCTTTTGGACTCTTCTCTGTAAGCTTTTGGACTCTTCTCTGTAAAATGGAAGCTTGTTTATGTTTTTGTGGATCTCGCTTAAGAGTATGAACTTGAGCAGATCCTCGGTTGTAATTATTTTTTGGATGAAATAAAAGTTTGATTCTTAACAAATTGGTGCGTAGTGACATCGGATCGAGTAATCGCGCAAGCTGAAGGAGTATGGTGATTCGGGATCAAATGTCGCAAAAGCTACCAGAACAGGAAGATCAACAATTATTACCTCCATCAAGACTGATGATTGACGTTGTTGCTGTTCAGCTTCAGAAGACGAGGGCAACTCTTCTCGATCATGAAAAATAGTCGGCACATAAGCTTAAAGCGATCGAGGAGACGATTTATGCTTTTGATGATAAAATCGACTCCAAATTTGAGAAGTTGTTATCTTTTTTGCAGCAAGGCGAATTGAAGAAAGTCGGCAAGATGCCGATGCAAGGAAGCAATCCGCGAAGTCTCGTGTCTCCGGTGGATGTACGTTTTGCTAACTGGGAACCTGGCCATAGTAGTAGGCGAATGGAAAATGAAAATCGTAATGTGTTGATTGGGAATCGAGATAGCTTGATTAAACGTGTGGAGATGCCAATTTTTTGGGAAATTGATGTTTATGGCTGGATTTCGCGAGTAGAGAGATTTTTCAGATTGGAAGGTTATTTTGATGAAGAGAAACTCAAATTGGTGTCGATGAGTTTAGAGGGAGACGTTTTAAACTGGTTCAATAGCGAAGTTCACCAACAACCATTCCTTGACTGGAGAGATTTTAAGGAGAGGTTGGTGGTGCGATTCAGTAAAGAGAAAATCCGGGATCCCAGCCAAACCTTATTTGTAGTGAAACAGAAAGGGTCTATTGCTGAATATATATATATATATATATATATTCACCAATTTGAAGACTTTCTTCACAAGTTCACGGGTTATCGAATAAACAGTTGGAAGGGATATTCATGAACGGTTTAAAGCCCGAGATGCGAGAAGTGGTGAATATGTGTCAACCACTGGATTTTCCGGAAATGATTTCTTCTGCTAATCAGATGGAATCAAGCTCTGTGTATCGAGTGGTTTGTAAAGAAATAACATAGAATGATCGATTTTCTAAGAATAGAGATCATTACGAGTCTGAGAATCAGGGCCAACAAGGGTGGAAATATAAGAATGTGATGTCAGAAACCCAGAATATGGTGAACAGACCACCAAGTAGACAGATTCAACGCCCTTTTCAACGATTGACACCAGCTGAATTATCCGAGAAAAATAAGAAGGGATTATGCTTTAAATGTGACAAAAAAATACTCACGTGACCATGTGTGTGCAAAGCAAATGTTGCAAAATCTGACTATGGTAGAAGGTTTTGAAGTGGAAGTATTAGAACAAGGGGAGCAGGAAATGGAAATTAAAGGAGAGGAACAAAATTCAGAATGTATGGAATTGACATTGAACTCTTTTTTGGGTGTCTCTCCCGGGGTCTGGAGAAAGCTACAATCAATAGGATTTTCCTAATCCTCCCTTCCCGAAAGGAAGAACGTGAAATTCTTGTTCGACGAATATGGATGCTAGAAAGATGTTATTTGCTGATATTCTATCTATTTGTGCATTAAGTTCGAAGAAGTATTTTAGTCCCATTTTTTATCAATCGACCCAAAATTCATTAAAAAAATTCTATTAAATGGGCAAGAGACTTGGTGGCAACAACCAGAATGAAATATTATTTAATCGTGGAAATGCCATGTCAGGTGCACCTATCAGAATCGGATTCTCCAACAGCTACAAAACTTGTGGGTTCTATAAAAAGACAACAAGTAATTATAACGCTGGACAGTGGAGCAACCGACAATTTTATTATCCCTGAGATGGTTCAGAAATCTCATTTACATCCAGAGCATAATGACAATGTTAAGGTAATATTGGGGACACGAATGACAGTTAAGAGTGCTGAAATTTTTTGAAATGTGGAAATTTGGTTACAAGAATTATCATTTCAGGTTGATTGAATTGTTTTGGAGTTGGGTAATGATGATATGATTTTGGGAGTTCATTGGCTGTGTACATTGGGCAAGTGTGAGATGAATTGGGAGACTCATGAACTCTCATTCTAATATCATGGGAAATCAGTTATGTTGAAAGGAGACAGCAGCTTGCACATGAGTAAATTGTCCCCAAAATCACTTCAAACAAAGGAGTAGTGGTGTAATAAGGGTATGAGAATGAGTTTAAACACACTGGTTTCACAAGATCATGATCAAATTCCAGAACCGATTTTTGTTGGTTTGGAACAGTTTGATGATGTTTTTCAAGAACCAAAAGGATTACCACCTATACGAGGATGTGAGCATGCGATAATTCTTCAAGAAGGGGTTGGTCCAATAAGTGTAAGACCTTATAGATACTGTCATGCTCACATTGAAACCATAGAAAAACTAGTTGGTGAAATGTTGTCAGCAGGAAGTTTCGTCAGAGCCATAGTCCGTAATCAAGTCCTGTTTTGTTGGTGAAGAAGAAAGATAATTCATGGCGGTTTTGTGTGGATTATCGTTCTTTGAATAGAGCCACAATTCTCGATAAATTCCTAATTCCAATAATAGACCAGTTTATTGATGAATTGCATGGTGCCAAGCTGTTTTCTAAGTTGGATGTGAGATCGGGTTATCACCAAATTCGGATGAAGGAGGCAGATATTGAAAAGACAACGTTTAGAACACATGAAGGGCATTATGAATTCTTAGTGATGCCCTTTGGTTTAACAAATGCGCATGCTACTTTCCAAGCATTGATGACTAAAATATTCAGGCCATTTCTGCAAAAATTTGTGTTGGTATTCTTCGATGATATCATAATATACAACACCAATTTAGAAGCACATGTTAAACATTTGGAAATGGTTTTGAAGATATTTTAGAAGCAATGTCTATTTGCCAATCTGAAAAAATGTGCGTTTGGATAGAATCAAGTTGAGTATTTGGGACATGTTATTTCACATATGGGAGGGGCAACAGATCCAAAAAAACAGCAGCAGTTTAGAAATGGCCAGTTCCAAAGAATGTGAAAGAATTATGTGGGTTTCTTGGCCTCACGGGATATTATAGAAGATTTGTCTATCATTATGGATCCTTAGCTAAACCATTAACTGAATTACTTAAGAAGGATCCATTTGTTTGGACTGATTCTGCTCAAGATGATTTCACTCAGCTAAAATCTACAATGGTTTCTGCTCTGGTATTAGCCTTACCGGATTTTACTCAAAACTTTGCGTTAGAGGCTAATGCTTCTGGTTTTGGCCTTGGAGCTATGTTGATGCAATCTAAAAACCCCATTGCTTATTTCAGTCATGGCCTGTCGGAGAAAGAGAAGTTAAAACCGATTTATGAACGAGAATTAATGGCCATTGTGCCTGCAATTCTCAACTGGAAACATTATCTGTTGGTAAGAAAGATTTATTATAAGAACAAATCAAAAGAGCTTGAAATTCCTCTCAGAGCAAAGAGAAGTGACGATGGAATACTAGAGATGGCTTGTTAAACTGTTGGGATACGATTTTGTGATTGAGTACAAGCTGGGTATTCAAAATTCTGCAACTGATGGTTATCCAGAATTATGCATGAAGAGAATGCAACTGTGTTGGCTTCTCTAATGGCTGTAGTAATTCCTACAACATTGCAAATTCATGACATTTTTGGAGGCTGAAGCAGATACTACCATTCAGGATATTATTCAGAACTTCAGTGAAGGTAAAGAAGTAAAAATGTGCAAGGCCGGTTGTTATATAAATAGCGATTGGTAATTCCTGAACAATCGAAGTTTATTCCATTGATACTCGATGAATTTCACAACAGTAAGCTAGGGGGATAATTCAAGTGGTGTTAATTCTATTCGAAGAATATGCGAAAAACGGTCCAAGACTATGTGGTTGCTTGTTCAATTTGTGAAACAAGTAAGTACTCCACATTGTGTCCTGTAGGATTATTACAACCGATACCAATACCTATGAGAATTTGGGAAGAAATCTCTATGGACTTCATAGAAGGTTACCAAATTCTCATGGGGTAAATGTCATAATGGTTGTGGTGGATCGTTTAAGCAAGTATGGCCATTTTATCCCTCTGAAGCATCCCTTTACTGTCGTAGATGTTGCTCTAAAATTCATCAAGGAGATTATCAGGTTACATGGATATCCCAAGTCAATTATCTCTGATCAGGACAAGATATTTATGAGTGGCTTTTGGAAAGAATGTTTTAAACTCGTTGCAACAAGATTGAAATTCAATACTTCCTTTCATCCTCAAACGGATGGACAAACTAAAGTATTGAATCGATGTCTAGAAATATATCTTCGTTGCTTTACTTCAGCACATCCGAAGAAGTGGTCGCAGTTTTTGTGTTGGACAGAACTTTGTTACAACACAAGTTTTCATTCATCTGTTCAATCAACTCATTTTAAAATTGTGTATGGCAGAGATCCTCCCCAACTGCTGAGTTTTGAACAAGGATCTACATCAAATTTTGAGTTGGAACAGATGTTGTTGGAAAGAGATGTGATGCTTACGCATATTAAAGATCATTTATATAGAGCACAACAGCAAATGAAAGCTTCAGCTGATAAACACAGGCATGAATTGAATTTTTATGTGGGTGACATGGTTTATTTGAAATTGAGGCCTTATAGGCAGCAATCGGTGCAACAAAGGTTGAATTAGAAGTTGTCTGCTCGTTACTTTGGTCCTTTTGAAGTGTTAGAACGCGTTGGACAGGTTGCTTATCGTTTGCGTTTGCCTATGGACTCTAAAATACATCCGGAGTTTCATGTGTCTCAACTGAAACCTATGAGGGGGCAGAGTCATGAGACCATTCCATTGCCTACTGCGTTTACCGTAGCTGATGAGATCATTATTGAACCAGATGCAATTTTGGATACTAAGTACGATGAAGAAGGTTTTCTGTTGGCTTTGGTGCATTGGAAAGGATTACCGGATTGTGAAAACTCTTGGTTGAAAGTTTGCGATATCAAGCATTAGTTTCCGAGTTTTGAGCTTGAGGATAAGCTCAATCTCATTAACGGGGTATTGATACACCTTGAAGAGTATATTATCGCAGGAGTTGAAAAGGATAGAAAAGAGGTAAACTGCTGAATGGAATAGAGACTTATGAGTTGGCAAAATGATTGGTTAAAAAAGAGTCTGTTTAAAGTTCTAATCGAGTCATTGTACAGAGACTCTCATATATAAGAGAGTATTTTTATTTTGTGTGGATCTCTCCCGATTCTTTCTATTAGCTTCTTGACTCTTCTCTGTAAAGTGGAAGTTTGTTTCTGATTCTATGGATCCCGTTTAATAGTATGAATTTGAGCAGATCATCGATTGTAATTATTTGTTTGGATGAAATGCTCTAATGCATATGACTGATGATGATCTCAAAGCTATGCTCATACCATGATAAGCTCATGCTTAATTTCAACTTACCTTACTAATTCATTGTCTGAACTTTTAACTCAATTCAGTAATATGATGATAATTAAGTAAGATAATTCTACCATTGCTATCTCTTAGATTCAAGTTCTGTATTTTCAAGGTATGTATGTTATTTCTTCAGGGTCCTAGGAAGAAGATACTTCATGCTTTGGGATCTAAACGTGGATAGATTTGCGTGTTGCTTCAAGCTTAGGTCAATGATTGTCCAAAAGATGCTACATATTTGACTGTCATTGTTTCTTTTCAGAGAGACTAAAGTAGGTTGAGTTTTGACATTAAAGAGCTTTTGAACACACGTAGAAAAAGCGTTGCGAGCTTGGGATCTTGCTTCTCTTTTTAAACCTTGTAGAAGCAAAAGGAACAAGAAGTTTAGATACAAACTTCAAGCTACAGAGAAAAAGAAAGCAGAAGATATCTGAAACAACACTGTACTTGCAATAGTGAATTTAGCAGACTCAAGTCAAACATTCCATAGAGATGGATTAGTAAGAACAGGTTTCAGAATCCATACACTAAAAGCAAAAATATTTGCAAGAATTGCTGCTACTTCATCACCAGTGTTAACCAATACGCTAAAACCCCCTTGTGAACAATTTTACATCAGCTCTTTGTTTTCCCCAGAATTTGGCTTTGAAGATTTTGGTTGTCTTCTAGCAATCTATCATACTCCAGAAGCAGCTCTGCAGACTGTTTCTGAAGCGCTGTGACATGAGTTTCAGCGGTTTCAAGCTTCTTTTCGTTCTCTTTCGTCTCTGTCTCTGCTTTTTTAAGTCTCTCTGAAATAGATGAAAGCTTTTCTTGCAGCTGCTTGATTTCCTTGGATGCCTTCTCCTCTTTCTCCTTCAGTTCGGTTCTCTCTTTCTGCAGCTTTTCAACTTCTTCTTTTGATGACCCGACGTTGCTTCTTAAATTGATTAGCTTTCTGAGGTAGTGGTGCATTCTGTCAATTACGAAGCCGAGGAAAAGAACAACTCCTGCCAAGATCATTAAGCAAATGTACACTTGCAAAGCTCAATATTTTTCGAAATCCTTCTAAGCCTAAAAGGAAAAATCTCAAGCAACCAATAGAAGTATTGATAAGAGACTGCATCAAACCCAATTTATTACACCAGAAAACAGATTAGCAGCATACAAATGAGAGCATTGAGTTGTCTTTGGGAGTTTTAGGAGATCTCTTCAACAAACCTCTTGTATACCTTTTGTTCTTTCATTCGGTTTGGTCATTTATTCTTAGCTGTAATCGGCAGTTTAAGATCAATAATCGATGGCTTTCGTTACTGTTAATCAGGAAACAAGTTTGAAACTTATCTAACTAACAATGACTAGGCCTTTGGTTCAGAAACCATAATCTAAAAGCCAACAGATAAGACAAAGCAAGGCAACAATCAATCAACAAAAAGCCATGTGGTTCTACTGAGATCATAGAAGCTAAGCAAGAGAGAAAGAAGAGGGAAGAAACTTACCCATTAGAGAAGCTTCAAGCAAATGGGTTCTCCAAAGGACCTGATCCATGGGAGACATTGTCCCAAGCTTTGCACCTTTGTTCTGGATCTTAATGATGCTCATGAGATTGGAGAAAAGTATAACAGACATAGTTCCAGCGATTGTTTTCACAGTGGCAGGACCTTTACCCATCTTCAGCTGGTCAAGGCTTTTAATCACAAGCTCCCTCAAAGGACCAATCTTAATCAGCAGTAGAAAAGCAATCGCACCTTCCATGAATAGAACCAGAAACAGTAGCTGAATCATTTCCGATTTTTCCCCAATTTAAAGTTTGTACCTTTATCCAAATTCACGAAGAAGATATACCCTAAAACCCTACAGTCTTCTAAATTTCTACTTGGGTATGAAATTATAACAACAAGAGAAAAACCCAGATCGGAGGACGAAGAGAATTATCTAAACACGATTTGCTTTATCAAGAAATCGGTGTGCTACTCATTCCTGATACCACCAAGAAATCATAAAATGGAGAGTGGAGTCAAGAAATCGAAGAAAGACTGAAAAGAAGCAAAAGAAGGATCTGAAAGGAGATTAGTAGAAAAGCATAAAGGTCGAGTACTAATCTAGAGAGAGAGAGACTAAATGGTTGTGAATAATGATGCCATAAGTATGTAAAACTCAAAGATTTAAGTCACTTAACTCTAAAGTCACTCATGCCTTTGCACTTGCTTTTGCCAGAGGGAATTTTTTTCTTTCTTTTTTATTTACTATAGAGAAGGAGAGATGACGAATCAATGGTAAATAAAATAAAATTACATATAAAAACATTTTTTTCTAAAGTATGTACATTTTTAAAGAAATTTTGTGGCAATTTTTTTAAAAATTATTTTAAAATTAATATTATTAATTTAAATTCTAAATAATAACACAAATTTAAAATTAAATATATTAAAAAAAATTTAATAAAAGAATAAATTTTAAATTAGAAAAAATGAATAAAAATATAATATTTTAAATTTATATATAATTTATTTATAATAAATAAATATTTTTATATAATTATTTGTGTTATTTTTGAAATTTTAATTTTTAGATTTAAAATAAAAAAAACTTTTAAAAATTATTTAGGATAATATTCAAATTTTTTTGTCCCATCTAATTTTTGTTTTCTATTAGGACAAGTTTTATTTGGATGTCTCCAGCCAAAATTGAATCCAGTAACCTAAGACGTAACTAATTATATGACATTTTCAGTTTAGTTTGAATTAGACACCCACACGTTATTAATATTTTTCAATTGTTTTTTTTATTTTTTTTAGATTTATCATCTTTCAATAAACTTATTTTTTTCTATAAATTTTAAATATTATTTTGTCCATTCTATTTTAGTAATATAAATGTATCCCGACTGCAACTTTTTGCATCCCGGTTTATCTATGGCTATCAACATATTTATCATATTAGAGATAAAAAAAAGAGCAATTTAAATTTATAATAATAACATAAATTTAATATTAAGATAAATTAAAAAAAATTGATAGAGAAAAAAAAACAAATTTTAGATTAGAAAAAAGAAGCCAAATATAATGTTTTAATTTTATGTATAATTTATAAATTAAAAAGTATTTTTACATAATTAGTTATGATATTTTAGAATTTTAGTTTTATAATGTTAGATTTGAAACAAATTTTTTTTAAAAAAAATACTATTTTATAGTATTATTCATATTATATGATTAGGTAAGATTTCTGTTATATATAAAATAAAGAAAAAAATATACAAAAAATCATATATACGATAATAACTATGAAAATAATTGAGAAATATTTGAGGAATGTAAATGATATGTTATTACGCTTTGTCAAGCATAGTTGGGGATTCCGATCTTGACAACACATATCATGGAAACGAGCATTGTGTTGATAATAGTTGCTGATCATGTCGGCTAACTAGTCATTTGAAGAGACATGAGTAATACAGATTTTGCTATCTTGAATTTATTGTCGTGAAAAGAGATAGTCCTATGCAATATGCAATATGTTTTATATCCCTAATATATTATTTGACAAAAATATCATGTTAACGTGTTAACACCATATTGAGTTTCAGTTTAAATATATAAAAGGGTTCAACTTATTAGAATAATTACAATACATGTCACTGATATTAATTTGGTTAGAGAATAAATATAATTTATTAAACTATCCAAAAAATACTACTACATTTGTAAAAACAATAATTTTTATTTTTTTAATTTTTATACGTTAATTTATTTAAATAAATATAAATAGATTAAAATTACTACCGTAATCCCTAATATATTATTTGAGAAACATTTTAATAAAATAACTTTACTCTGACGTGTTATTAACAGAAATACCATGCTGACGTGTCATCACTAAAATAAATTTCAAATAAATATATAAATTAGTTTAACTTATTAGAATAATTACAAGTATATGATTGTTATTAATTTGGTTATATAATTAATATATTTATTAAACTAACAAAAAAAATACTATTAAATTCGTAAAAAATAATTAATTTTCTTTTCTTAATTTTTATATACAAAAATTAATGTTAAAAGTAATTTTAAATAAATGTTAAAATTATATAAATATTTAATTTATATTTACTAATAAAATATAATTTACGAATATTTTTCTCCATGCATGGCGTGGGTATGAATCTAGTTTGAGTGAAATATGAAACTATAGCATTTAGGTAGATGGTTCGTTGTTGTGTCACAATAGATTGGTGATGGTGATGATATTGAATTGCTTAATCAATGAGGGAATCCAACATAGATTATATGTGGTGGAAGCAATGAACCAATATTCGGATTCTATAGTAGATGGAACCTCATTCGTTTGTGTTTTAAAATATACTATAGTTTTGTTCGTTTGTTTTCTGTCGCGAATGTGGATACGGTTGCGGTCAATATTGCGATTTCGGTTATGTTATATGTTGTTTGTTTGTCTGTTGCCGCCGGTTGAAATTGCACTTGATCGTAGATTTTTAGTCGTATTACTGTTTTTATGATGATCATTTTAACTAGATGATCAACTTGCATGTCCGCTGTAAATCGTCTTTAACATTTGCTCTAGAGCACAAAATGACATGAATACAATGCCCACATGAATCCAACACCCATATTAAGCTAGCTAAATTTTCTATATTGTGACAACATTTGATACTGAAATATCTACCACAAAACTTTCAAGTAATCCAACGTATTCCAAATGGCGTGATGTCATGCATTATGCTTCCAAGTAATCCAATATATCTCAATCTGAATGATGTCATGCATTATTCTTCATTTGTAAACCTTTGCTCAATGAGCACCAATTATCAGTTTAGAATAATCATTTTTATTAGCTGATCAACTTGAAATTTCCGCACTAAATCGTTTTAATCTTTTGATCTAGAGATCAAAATGACATGAATCCAATCCCACGTTAAGCTAGCTTAATTCTCTATATTGTGACAACATTTAAAACTGAAATAGCTACGACAAAGCCTACAAGTAATCCAATCTATCGCAAACTACGTGATAGTATGCATTATGCTTCATTTGTAAACCTTTGCTCAGTGAGCACCAATGATCAGTTTAAAATAATCAATTTAACTAGCCGATAAACTTGACATATCCGCACTACATCATCCATAAATTTTGATTTAGAGTTCAGAATGACACGAATCCAACACACACGTTAAGCTAGCTTAATTTTTATATTGTGATAACATTTGAGACTGAAACAGCTACCACAAAGCGTTCAATTAATCCAATCTATCCAAAACTATGTAATGTCATGCATTATGCTTCATTTGTAAACCTTTGCTCATGAGCATCAAAGATCAGTTTAGAATGATCATTTTAACTAGATGATCAACTTGACATGTCCACACTAAATCGTCTTTAACTTTTGATCTAGAGCTCAAAATGACATGAATCTAACGCCTACATGAATATAACGCCCACATGAATCTAACACCCACGTTAATCTAGTTTAATTTTCTTTATTCTGTAAACATTTGAGACTAAAAGATCTACCACAAAGCCTTCAAATAAGCCAATGTATCTCAAACTGCGAGATATCATGTATTATGCTATCAACATATTTAATATTAAAATATATTAAAAAAATACATTAAAAATACATCCCAAACTGCGTTTATCTATGGCTATCAACATATTTAATATTAAAATACATTAAAAAAAATTTGGTAGTGAAAAAATCAATTCTAAATTAGAAAGAAGAAATCAAATATAATGTTTTAATTTTATCTATAATTTATTTAGATTAAACAAGTATTTTTACATAATTAGTTATGATATTTTAGAATTTGAATTTTAAAGTGTTAGGTTTCAAACAAAAACTTTAAAAAATGTTATTTTAGTGTATTATTCATATTATATTATTAGGTACAATTTTTGTTATATACAAAATAAAGAAAAAAATATACAAAAAAATCATATATACGATAATAACTATGAGAATAATTGAGAAATATTTGAGGAATGTAAATGATATGTTATTATGCTTTGTCAAGCATAGTTTGGGATTCCGATCTTGACACACATATCATGGAATCGAGCATTGTGTTGATAGTTTCCTGACCATGTCGGCTAACTAGTCATTTGAAGAGACATGAGTAATACAGATTTTGCTATCTTGAATTTGTTGTCGTAAAAAGAGATAGTCATATGCAATATGTTTCATATTTGATTGAAATATGTTTGTGTTTAAGCAATAGGATGTCGACTAAAATAGATTATAATTTTGTTCGTTTCTTCGTCGTTGGCGATTGCGGTCAATATTGCGGTTGTAGTTACGATATATGTTATTTGTTTGTCTGTTGCTGGCAGTTGCGATTGCGGTTAATCGTAAATTTTTAATCACACTACTGTTTTTTCAATGTTCAAAAAATTGCGACAACGCCTAACTGTTGCGTCAGATAAGCGAACAACAGTCTTTCGCAACCGCATTTGCAAAAAATTATGATTGACAAACGAACGTGATTTATATAGATTCTGATGGAAGTGTATTCATCTTTGTTGCCCGTCTAATCAGCATTTGTGTAGGCGTGAAGCGTTGGTGTGTTATTTGGTATTATAATGTGTAAAATCCCAATTTATACACTTGACAATGAGTGTAGTGACATGAGTGGAGTGACATGTACCTTATATAATTGCGTAGAAAACTTCCAACTTCCGATGTAAAACTTTACGCATTCTAATATTTGGAAACATAAAAACTCTCTTGTTCATCGTTCTTGCTAGATATCTGAGAATTCGTTTGGGTGTCATCCAACGTTTTCATTATTGGTTGATGTATGATAGTGGAGAACCCTGTTGCTTCGGAAAAGTGGTTATCCACTTGTCAAAGTGAGGTGCGTAGATGGGCACACCGAGGTTGAGACATTGTTGGAATGATGATTTGCAGTTTTTGTATTATATCCTAGAGAAGAACTATCCGATACTGTGTTGTTGTGTGAAAACATAAGTTTCGAAGGTTCTGAAAAAGTAATAATAACACTGTTCGTTTATCTGCCATAAAGTTTGTGCCAACGATTTGTGGTTATTCGTTGTAGTATTATTATTCGTTTTATAATCGTAGCGTCTGGCCACAAATCATCGATACAGGTTTGTTCATTTGGCAATCGTGCGACTGATCACAGTGTGTTATCGCATGTTTGATCGTTTAGCAAGTATACGATTGATCGCAGCGTTTGACCGCAAGTATGTTTGTTTTGTTGTCGATGCGATAATTTTTCTACTTATATTTTAGATTTTTTGTTTTGTTAACAATCATAATAATAAATTTTTAGTTAAATATTGTTATATAATTAATAATAAAATTATAAGATAAATTAAAAAATAATAAATAAATTATTTAACTACTATAAAACAAAATTAGTTAATCAAATTATAAACCATGTCATGTAATAAAGAGAATCTAAAATAAACAAAAAAATAATACACCAAATTATTAACTAAAATATTTAATATGATAATTAACATCTTCTATCATATTATTGCTTTATGACCATAAACCAATACATAACTAGAATAACATTACTGATATAAAAAGTTAGTAAGACATTGTATTTGAAAAACAAAAAGCTCTAAATATAGAGAAACAAAGGCACATGCAAGGATAAAGAGAAAAACAAAACAAAACATATTACCTAGACAAACTAAAATATATGAGATATAACACTAGATTAAAACATGATAATGAGATTTTCTGAATCCAAAACTAAATGATGTATAATTGATGTATTTGATTTATGAACAAGTTCCAAAAAATCACATAAAATGGAGATCTTGGAGAAGAAAAACACATAAAAATGTATAAGAATATTTTTTTCATTCATATATTCTATCGCAAATATTTGATCGCAACACTAAAATCAAATGACGATTAAAATTTTATATTACAGATTACTACGCTCGACTGGTATATCTGACTATAAAAAATTATGACGAACGAACGAACATTGTTTCACACAGTCCTAACTTTCTCAACTACGAAATGAACAACACTAATATGTTTATCTAAAATCAAAATCAAAAGAACCCAACGAATGCTGGCCCCGGCTGCAATTTCTCTTGGACACAAAGAAGACTAATGTTATATGCTCGCAAGATTAAAATTATTTCTTGTTATCCACAGAACATAACAACAAAAGAAGATGACATTTCTTTATTTTAGAGTTATTTTGGTTCTTCCTCTAAAATGGTTATTTGCTTAATGGACCAATTTCTATAACTGTATTCTCCGACTTTCTATTTTATTTTAATTATTGGAAAAATTCATTTTTAATATTATACTATTCTTAATATATTAATTGAAAAATATTTTTTTTAAAAATCTCACATTTATTAGTATTTTATAAGTGTGCCACACAAACTTATCATAATATCAGAACATTTTAAGTTAAATATAACATAAAATATAATTTACTAGATTATTTAAAAAATAACATTAGACAAATATTTAATAGTATATTATATGTAAATATCTAATATTTCGACATAAAAGATAAACACAATATAAAAAAAATATTAGAAATTTTGAAAAAATTAGTCAAACAAAATTTGGATTGATTTAATATGTATCACATGTACAATTTTTACCTATTTAATAATATTGTCTATCCAAAATATAGACAATTTATATTTATTTGTATAATCCAATTTTATTGTCTATTTCATTTGTATAATCAATATAAAAAAAGTTTTAAAAAAATTTAGTTTAAATAACAAATAAATTATATACTATCTAATTTCTATTTACTAAATAAATAATTAATTATAATATGTGAATATTTTCTCATGGCTTAGTTATTTATTATTACACATTATTATGCCTTTGCTTAATAATATTACCTACATCAAGCATTAACATAACAATTCGTTACATTTAGTGGCATTTTTCATTAATATGATACATGAAATCAATGTTTTTTTTAATCATTGAGTCACAACGGACCGACCCAATATCTCAATATCTTCACACAAAGATTAGTACCCTCCTCGTACAACCACACATGAAATCAATGTTATTTTCAAAAATATATCTTCTTTTAATAGTATAGATGTTTTTATCCTCTCTATAAGGCAGCTATCGTTTTCATTTCTTTAGTGGCTATCGTTTATTATTTTATTATATAGAATACAACAAACGGTGCAATAACCAACATATTTATGAAAATGGAATGTGAAATTAATAACCCAACAAACTTCACATTTAATGGACAACTAGGTTTATATTCTCATTATATACGGAATAAAATAATTATTAAATAATTATTGAATAAATATAATTTAATTTTACTTATAAAATATTATATTTATTTATGAAATATTATTATTTAAAATTTAAAATTCGATTATATCTATCAAAAATATGGATTATTGATTTGAGTAATTAACTATTTCTATGCAATATACATTTCATTAATAAAATATTAAAAATCATAATTTGTTTTTATTTAAATAACAAATTCTTATGTTTTAAAATATCAAATTTATAACATATATTAAAATATTGCAATTAATTATTAGTTATTTATAAATTTTTGCATATGTAACTTAAATAAATAAAATTATTATTTTAAAAAAATAAATAGTTGTTTGGGGTTAGTTTAATAAAATATATTAATTTTTAACTAAATTAATATAAATGGTATATATTGTAATTATTTTAATAATTTATATTTATTTATATATTTGTTTAATAAGACTCAGGGATAAAATTATATTAAAAAAATTCAATTAACTTATTAATATATTAGAGATATTTGTTAATGAATTAAAATGTAAATAGAATATTATATAGTCAACATAGAAGAAAAGTCGTCGTTTTACGCAATCAACGAGAAAGACAAGTCAACAATGGTAAAGAGTCAACGCCTTCGTGTATACACGTCTCTTATATATATATATATATCCCTTGTCTCTCTGTTTCATAGCCATTGAAGCATTTCTTCATTTCTGGCTGCTGAAACATTCTCATGGCAGTAAGTCTCTTTTCTTATGTTCTAGTTATACGTTTTCTACAAATATATACGATCTCTAGATTTACAAATGTCATCGTCATCACAAGATTTTATCTGTTGACATTTCTTTCTGGTTTCAGAATCGTCCTCACGTACCTAAATTCGGAGACTGGACTCAAGATGCTCCATTCACAATCGTTTTCGATCAAGCAAGCAGGTCAAAGAAAAGCACAAACATATCGAACCCTAATGAGTATCCAGAAATGAATCAAAGCTCTAGTTTACCTGCACAAACACGAAACCACAATGTGAGACCAAGACATGAAAGATTTAGTAGCAGAGAAGAAACCGAATTCAAACCATTCACTTCGTCTCCTGCACATAATGAAAGAAACAATAGAGTTAGAGCTCCTCCCACATCTGAATCATATAACCATCAATCATACGGTGGTGGAGGTAAATCACTCGGAAATCCATCGGAAACCAATAGACGTCAAGTACATGATCCTGCACCAAAGCAACCTAGACCGATACGAAATCTTAGAGGTCGAAGCAGTGAAAGGGTATGAATTCTTTTACCATTTGTTTGTCTGGTTTTTAACTTGAGTGATGACAAATCGATGCGATTAACAAAAAACAACCACCTTCCAAAATCCAGGACAATTAGAATGTGAAAAATCCGTTGGTATTTTTATGCTACTATGGTTAACTCCAATAATTGTAAATTGATTTTGAATTAGAATTACATAATTTTTAATAAAGACAGATTTTAAATATATCACAAGATATAATGTAAAATAATACTATAAAATAGTATATTTTTAAGTTTTTGTTTTAAATTTAACACTTTAAAATTAAAATCCCAAAATAACAGACATTATTTTGTGAAAATACATATTTACTATAAATAAATTATAAATACACCTAAAATATTACATTTGTTTTTTTTCTAATTTAGAATTCAGTTTTAAGATATTTTAATATTAAATTTATGCTATTTTAAAAAAGGTAATTGACAAAAATAGTACTCTTTTAAGTTTTTGTTCCAAATATAACACTATTAGTTTAAATTTCCAAAAATAGTACAAAATTAATATTAAAATGTATTAAAATTTATTGTTAATAGAAAAAAATAAATCCTAAATTGAAAAAAAAAACTAATTCCTAAATTAAAAAAAAATGAATTCAAATATAATGTTTTAAGTTTATGTATAATTTATTTATAGTAAATATGTATTTTTATAAAATAATTTGTGTTATTTTTGGAATTTTAACTTTAAAGTGATAAATTTGGAACATAAACTTAAAAAGATAATATTTTAGGATATTACTATAAGAAAAAAATTATATCCTAAATTACAAAAAAATCTAAATATAATATTTTAATTATATTTGTAATTTATTTATGGTAAATATGTATTTTTAAAAAATAATTTGTGTTATTTTGGAATTTTAAATTTAAAGTGATAAAATCGAAATAAATTTTTTAAAATATGTTACTTTATAATATTAGTGTTTTTAGAAATTTAAACTAGTGATAATATATTTAGAATAAAAAAATTAAAAAATATTATTTTTGTCGATTGCATTGTAATATATTGTTTTTGATGAAGGTGGCAAGTATTCCGCCGTTTCCAGGATCCGGTTCGGATAATCAGAGTTACACACTCATCTTTGAAAAAGTGAAAAAAGAAAGGAACCAAAACGTGAGGTCTTACAATGAAACCGCTCATAGCACTCCGACACGACCCTTCAACGATCAACATCAACCCACGTTACCTTCTAGTCCTAAGGTATTCATTTGTTTCTTTGGTTTCATATTATAAACACAACAATATTAATGTCAAGGATCAAATTAGTAATTTTTAATTAGATCAATATTTATTTTACCATTTAGATCAAAATGGTTATTTAATCATTTTAGTTTCCCCTAATTTTAATTAGATAAATTAAAGACAGTGCAAATTATGATGTTAATAGGGTTGCTGCTTTCCTTCGTGGAGTCGAAAGGGAAGCTACTGAAGGTCACTCTGTTCTTTCACTTTCATAAATTCATAAGTTTGTTAGTTTGGTTTTGCTGTTTTCATTCCTTTGTGTGTTTGCTTATATATGGAGACATAAACAGTTAATTGGTTTAATTTTGTGCTGTTTGTTTTCTGTTTATTATTCGAGTGTGAGATATTTTTTTCATGTAGAATACAATGCAAATGTCACGTAAGTAAATGTAACAGCAATTGTGTTTTTTTAATTGATTTTTGAGAAATTCTCTAAAATAACAAATTTTTAAATTTTTGTTCCAAAAATAATATCATTAGTTTAAATTTGTAATAATATGACAAATTTAATACTAAAATACATTAAATTTTTATTTTAATAAAAAAAATTAAACCATAAATTAAAAAAATTAAACCATAAATTAAAAAAATAAACTCAAATATAACATTTAAAGTTTATACATAATTTATTTAGATTAAATATGTATTTTTACAAAATTATTTGTGTTATTTAGAAATTTTAATTTTATGTTAGTAGATTTGAAATAAAAACGTTAAAATGCTATTTTAGGCTATTGTACTTTAAATTTTCAATAATATCACAAATTTAAAATTAAAATAAATGAAAATTTTATTTTAATATAAAAAATTAAACTCTAAATTAGAAATATAAACCCAAATATAATATTTTAAGTTTTTATATAATTTATTTAGAATAAATAAATATTTTTACATAATTATTTGTGCTATTTTTATAATTTTAATTTTATTATGCTAGATTTTGAATAAAATTTTTTAAAAAATGCTATTTTAGGATATTATTTAAAATTTAATAACAAACATTCAAATCATTTATATCACATTTAAAGGACAATTCTCTAAAATAGTATATTTTTAAGTTTTTATTACAAAATTAACATTATTAATTTAAATTTCTATTAATAACACATATTTAAAATTAAAATATATTAAATATTTAATAAAAAAAAATTTTAATTAGAAAAAAACTCAAATATAATTTTTTAAATTTATGTATAACTCATTTAATGTAAATAAAAATTTTTAAATAATAATTTGTGGTATTTTTAAAATTTTAATTTTAAAATATTTGATTTATAGTAAAAACTTAAAAAAAAAATATTAGTTGAAGGTATTACTCAAATTTAATAGCAAACCATAACAAATTCTCTAAATTCACGCAAAATTTTTTTAAAAAAATTATTAAAACTCAAATGATTCAAAATATTTAAATGGATGCACCTTGGTGAAGCAGAATATCGTCAAAAACAAAAATTTATCTGGCAGACTTTAAAAAACAAAACACCTGTAAACAGAATATCGTCAAACCATTTTGGTTTCAATCTCTTGTTTGCTTCGACAAGTACAAATCAAAACGTATTAATCTATGAGGAAATGATGAGATTCCCAAACAAGTTACTAAGTTACTATATAGTGCACATAACAATTCTCACAATCAACCTTATTTCTATGATCCATTTGCTTTTTCAACCTTCTTCCCAATCGACATCGTCGTCCTCTTCATTTTCTTCTTCCGCTTCAACATTTAAGTCCACCTTGTAGTTTCCGTTTGCTGCAAAATTAAGGTACATGACAAAGTCTGAGCATCACATAATCCTTATATACCATATGAGACTTAAACCCTTTGTTTTTAAATCATTATGCCCTCACTAGTATAGTTAAACCCTTTGTGTTCACTAAACAATTATCTTGTTCGGTTTTATACTTGAACAAACTATAAATACGTTCCTTCTATAACTAACAAGCTAACTATAACTAATGTGTTGTTTCATATGATCAACTAGTTTGTTAATTGGAAATGAAGAAATAGTAAACTCAGACTTACCTGCAACATGAGTCTCTTCTTCCCATTCAGCATCTTCTTCATCTTGCTCCTCACGTTTGGACTTCATACCAACCTGACGATCTGCTGATTGAATGTTAGTCAATTGAGTGTCAGAGGTTAATACACCTGCAGATCCTTGCTGATTCGATTTTTCAGCTAACTCTTGCTGCTTCAGTAGAGCGGCGTAGTAAGCTTTGAGATACTCATCCTGAAGCAAAATATAAATATATTGTATCAAGATCCTGGGGGAATCTAAATAAACACAAACTAACTTTACCCAAAAGGCATACCTTCAGATCCTTGTCATCACCATTTCCCATGGCTGATTTCTTGTCATCTGAAAGTTTTACTGCTCCTCCTGCCCCACCATCAACCTTTGCTTCCTGTCTCATCTCTCCCCTTTGTACCTCGTTCAGATTCATTCCTTGCTTGATCATCCATGGAGGCAAGACTTTCAGACTAGAATCTCCACTTTCATGTTTGACATCTTCTTTACCTTCACCAAGGTTAACCTCAACCTAACCATGTAAGACTTAAAACATCAACAAACTCCATTGAGCACCAATCTTTGCTAGCAAAATATAAATTTGGAGATTTTGCTAGCACGATAAAATTTTGCAGATGTACATGCGGAAAAAAAACTTCTACTTGAAATCGACTAGACTGCAAATGGAGAAACTAAAGAAAATTTTGTGAATACGATTGAGAAGTGTAATTAATGATTACCTTTGTCTCTCCAAGAAATGGCATTGGTGTTGAGCCATACCCACCCTGTGACCTCGAAGGATCATTAGGGTTAAGCTCACCATTTTCTCGAGCAGCCATAGCTGCACGAGCCTCCCATGCCGTAAAAGATTCAAAGGTAGGAAATGGTAGGTCTTTAACTCTATTTATTTGATCCGTCAGAGCTTCCAGTTTAACCTGCACATTATTTCCAATTGTTTTAAAGCATAAACTTCATAACTATAGCCAGAATACAGAAAACACCAATCAAGCAACACTAATCACTAAAAACAGTATGGTATAAAATGACATAACATACACACTTTTTTCTAACAGTGAGATGATGTCAAGAATGAGATAATATATCAGCAAGGCTAACGTACAAATTTCCATTTCTAACCAAAAAAAAAATCACGCATGAAGCAAAATAATAGAATATAAGTCATGAAATACTTGTTGTGAAAATATATTACCAACCACCACGGAGACATTTAAATACAGTAACAACTACATTTCTTTTTTTCTTTTGCAATCTCAAGCATTGGACATGTAAGAACGGATCTCCTAGAAAATAAAATCAAGATCATAAATCATTTCTAATGTCAACATGAATATGGAACGATGCATATTTTGAGTAAAGGCAAATGAAGCATTGAACTAAGCTACTAAAACAGTAGAAACATGCCTCCACAGTATGAAGATGAGATTTTAATTTTTCCCGCTGCCGTCTCCTTGCATCATCACCTCCATCTACTACTTCTTCGGAAGTTAGCTTGTTACATTCCACAACAAGTTCACCATTGCAATTTTCACAATGGAAAGAATCGTCTTCCATGGAAATTAATCTCAGGGCATCCAGTGCATTATATCTATACCAGAAATGAGAATCTATTCAGGTTTAGTGAACACAAAAGAACTCATCAATACAAGGATTACAGCATAATGAGTAGTGGGCTTTACTTCCGTTGGCAGTTAGGACAGCCATACTCCTGAACAGTATTTTTATCTTCAAGATCATCTTTGACCTTTTTTCTTATCCGGTGTAGTCTATAACGAACAATATCATAAATCTGTAAAACAGAAAGTGAAATAGGGTAGGTCAATTACGAAAAAAGAAAGGTAAAACAACAAACTGAAAACAAAAAAGTATCAAGGACATGAAGCGTACCTGTGCATAATCGAGACAGCAATACGAGTGCGTGTGCAACTTAACATTGTCCTCTGCTCGGCCATCAGTTGTAGCAGCAACCGCAATACTATACAACTTCGCACGCTTTGCAGTCTATTGAATAGATTGAGAATCAATAAAGGAAAAATAGTTTTAGGAACGAATGAGCTCAACCTATTTATCATAAGACTAAAAGAGTTGTTATGTTATAGGCTTACCAAGAACAATACTGTGCAATAAATGCTATAAATCAATTTGAAAGAACATAATTTCTGCACATACCTCTTTTCTGTGGTAACGCGTTACAAGTTTTTGTTCTTCAAAGTGTCTTATTATTTTTCGAAGTTGCTTGGCATGCATCATCAACTCTTTTGCCAAGTCTTCTTCTCTAACCCATTGTCGCCTAGCAGACATAAAACAAAAGGTATACCATTGAGGAATGGCAGTGAAAACATAACGAGTTTAAATAACAATCTAATCAACATCAATCTTAAACAACCCATAATCAAGTTTCACAAGTTACTCTACCATTCTCCTTAAACCTAAGTCCCCAGGTGAGAGGGAGATGCGAGCCATTAATTCCAAAACCTAATAGCGCAGTGGACTTAATCTATAGATCTCAACTAAGTTCACCTAATAGGCTTTTGGGGATAGAAATTGAAGAGATACATACAAACCTCGTAAGAGCATCCAGCACAACAACGGCATTCCCTCTACTGTTACTTCTTGCAGATTTCTGCTGGTTATCGCTTTCCGTAGTAAAGCTATCATAGAAAACCCTTGCTACATGCCTCACCAGCCTGAAAATTTAATGGAAACCAACATAGGAAGTGCAAAAACAATTGATAAGAGGCAATGTTTGAACATATATATATGAAGCTTCTGGACAAAAAAAGATAAGCTTTATGGTATAGGGAATTACTTGTTAAACGGCTCGAGCACAACAGTTTTCTGCACAAAGCCTGATTTTTCCATGGAAATAACAAACTGGATACTTGCATATACCAGCAAACCTGTAAGTATTAGGAATCACCAGATAAGTAACTAACGGAGGTTACAAGAACCAGAAACGAAAACAGAGCAAGGAAAAAGTTAGGAAGAAATTGGTCATACAATACGTTTTAAACATTCAAGGCCAAGAAAAAAGACGCGATATTGGCTCACAAAGTAAAATTATTAAAACTTTGGATGTTAGTGGATGCAATTAGCTTCCCCATCAAAGAATCAATTAACCATAAAACAAATTCATTAGCAGAAATACTTAAACAACAGCAAAACCCCTAATTCCACATCCAAAGCCTAAGTTTCCGTTTCTACTCGGAAGATCTCGAAAGCGAGTAGAGAACATTAAACGAGTGAACAAACAAACAAATAAAAATCATTCAATTCAAATCTGATTCTTCAACAACTTAACAAATCAAACCGAGGAGCAAAAAAGAGAGTGGAATTGAAACCTGATTCTTTACGAACGATAAACCTTGAAATTGCCAGAAGAAAAAAAATGGATGTTCTCGCACATAAGGTTCCGTGTTGACAAAAAAAAAAAGGTTCGGCTTTATGGGCCCAATTACGTGCCTGTAATATATTATATAAGCCCAAATTATATACTTTTTTGTCACTTTTCATTTTTCACTGCGCAAATTATATTTAGGGTTTTCCAATTTCGAGTAACATAAATAAAATATGAAGAAAGGTGATCATATAGCATAAGTTGGTCATAGATTCTAAGTCATTAAGAGTCTTTCGTGAAATGGGGAGTTTTGAATAATACACGTACTGTATAAAAGTCGTGTATTTTTCTTCTCTTTAGTCACTCTGTTTTTTTCGGGTTGAGAGAGAAACAAAGAGAAAGTGAGGGGAAAAAAGTCGAGTTGTGACTTTCTTCAAGAAAGAAGATTAAAACTCAGTTCATCTTGATTTTAGTGGATTCTAGATTGATTCCGGAGAGACGTAGGAGATATTCTCCGAACTCCTAAAATTTCTTGATGTTCTTTCTTTTCAAGTCTTTTACGTACTAGAACAAATTCTCTTAATCCGAGCTAGTACAAGAAATTGGAGCTTCCGATTCAACAAACTGGTATCAGAGCCACGGGTCGAGTGGTGACATGCAATCGGGATTCTCCAGGTAAGTTTCTCTAAAAAACCTGCATTCTTGATTGATCTTTTAGATATGTCAAGTTCCCAAATCGAGGTTGATCGATTCGATGGTTCGGGGGATTTCTCCCTCTGGAAACGGAGAATGTTAGCACATTTAAGTGTGCTGGGATTAAAGGACGTTCTTGTAGAAAAGAAAGTAATTGAATCATCGAGTGATCATGATGATCAAAAGGATTCAAAAGAAATAAAGAAAAGATTAGAGGCAGAGGAATTGAGAGCCGAGAGGTGCGAGAAAGCCATGAATCTGATTCTTCTAAATGTAGGCGATCATGTGCTTCGAAAAATCGAGAGATGCACAACAGCCGCAGAAACATGGTCGACTCTAGAAAGACTCTATATGTCTAAGTCACTTCCGAATAGGGTTCATTCACAACTTATGTTGTATGGATATAAGATGCAAGATGGTCGGTCAATTGATGAAAATATTGACGACTTTATGAAATTGGTGGGAGACTTGAGCCATCTGAGCATCGAAATACCTGAAGAAGTGCAGGCGATTCTGCTCCTAAATTCACTTCCTGCTAAGTACGATCAGTTGAAGGAAACACTGAAGTACAGTAGGGAAGTAATTAGAATGGAGGACGTAACAGGGTCAGCAAGATCTAAGGAAAAAGAACTGAAAGAAAGTCTTGGAACTAGACCCACGCTACAAGGTTACTTTGTAAGAGGCAGAACAGAGACTAAGACTCAATTCCATGGCAAGAATCGAAGCAAATCACGATCCAAGTCAAGGGATGGGAAAAGGGTATGTTGGATATGCGGCAAAGAAGGACACCTCAAGCGAAAATGTTACAAATGGTTGGAAAGGAATAAGGGTAAAGTAGAGTCTCAAGACAAAGGAGAATCCTCACTGGTAAGGGATGATGCAAATGATCTGGTGGGATTAGTGGCATCAGAGGCAAACATATCAGAAGAGGAGAATGATCAGAATCAATGGGTTATGGACACAGGGTGCTCATTTCATATGACACCCAGGAGAGACGTGTTCATAACTTTCAAGGAAATCGATTCTGGAAAAGTTAGAATGGCTAACAATAACTATGTTGAAGTAAAAGGCATAGGTTCTGTAAGATTTGAGAATCCAGACGGAATGACATTTGTACTCCACGATTTAAGGTATCTGCCCACAATGTCCAGAAACCTTATCTCAGTTGGAACATTAGAAGATAGAGGCTGTGAGTTCAGAGGACTAAAGGGCATGATGAAAATTATTAAAGGATGCATCGTGATAATGAAAGGCATCAGAAAGGATAATGATGCCTTATATGTCCTACAAGGAAATGCTAAGATATCTGAAGCTTGCTCAGTAAATCTTGAAGATGAAAGTAATAAAGCTTCAGATCAGGATATCACAAAACTATGGCACAGTCGCCTAGGACATATAGGACAAAAAGGATTGGAAATCTTAGCAAAGAAAGGTTGTATATCTAAAGCTCAAATCTCTGAGATAAAATTCTGTGAAGATTGTGTTATAGGAAAAACACAAAGGGTGAGTTTTGGTCCAGCTCAACATGCAACCAAAGCAAAACTAGACTACGTGCATTGAGATTTGTGGGGGTCTCCAAATGTCCCACAAAGCCTTGGAAAATGCCACTATTTCGTCACATTCACAAATGATTGGTCTCGAAAGGTTTGGATCTATTTCCTGAAGACCAAAGATGAAGTCTTCGAAAAATTCATAGCGTGGAAAACTATGGTTGAAGTTCAGACTGAAAGAAAGGTAAAGAGACTTCGTACTGATAACGGCTTGGAATTCTGCAACCACAGATTCGATAAATATTGCAGAGAAGAAGGAATAGTAGGACACAAAACGTGTGCTTACTCGCCACAACAGAATGGAGTGGCTGAAAGGCTTAACAGAACAATAATGAACAAAATGAGGAGTATTCTCAGTGAAAGTGGCCTAGGACAGAAGTTTTGGGTTGAAGTTGCATCAACCTCAGTATACTTAATAAATAGATCCCCTGCCTCAGCCATAGACTTCAAGATACGAGAGGAGTTATGGACATCAAACACACCAAATCTCGAGAATCTGAGAAAGTTTGGGTGTTTAGCTTACGTACATTCCAGTGAAGGCAAGCTGGAACCAAGAGCTAAAAAGGGTATCCTGATGGAGTCAAAGGATTTCGAGTATGGCTCTTAGAAGAGGAGAGATGTGTCATCAGCAGAAGTGTTGTGTTCAAAGAAGACACCATGTATAAGGATTTGGCAAAATCTAATCAGGAAAGGAATAAATCTCTTCCTGCATATACTAATGATCTTTCGAGCTATGACATTTCAAGTGCAGGAGCTGAAAATAAAAGAAGTATGATCTCAACTAGAGGTGGAGAAAAGGCACCCACAGGACAAGACAACGAAGAGGAAGTAAGGAACAAGACATGCAGTACTCGATCAGGAGATGATGAAAGAGATCACGAGTTGAGCCAATTCCAATTGGCTAGAGATCGTACAAGAAGACAGATAAGAGCTCTAGTAAGGTACGATGATTATGAAATCTTTGAAAGTAATGAAAGTGATGTAGGGTACGCGTACTTAACACGTATTTCAAAAGGGATTCAGAAGGAATACACACGTATTTACTTCTGTATGTTGATGATATCTTGATAGCCTCGAAAGATAAGAGAAGGATCAACAACTTAAAAGCTCTCCTGAATCAAGAATTCGATATGAAAGATTTAGGAGATACAAGGAAGATTCTAGGCATGGTGATAAGAAGGGATAGAGGACATAATAGTCTATGGATTTCCTACCTGTCAAAAGTGCTAGGTAATTTTGGTATGGATCAGTCAAAAGCTGTTAGTACTCCCTTGGGTATGCACTTTAAGCTAAGAGCGGCAACAGACAAGGAGCTTCAAGATCAATGTGAAACAATGAGAAATATACCATATCAGAGTGCAGTAGGCAGCCTTATGTACTCCATGATAGGAACAAGGCCAGACTTAGCTTATTGTGTGGGATTAGTTTGCAGGTATATGAGCAAACCTATAAAGGATCATTGACAAGCGGTTAAGTGGGTGTTTAGATATGTGAATGGTTCTTTAAACAAGAAATTAAACTTCAGGTAAGAAGGAGACTTTGTTGTGACAGGATACTGCGATGCAGATTTTGCAGCTGATGTGGATAATAGGAGGTCAATTTCAGAATGGGTTTTCACGGTTGGTGGAAATGTGGTTAGTTGGAAGTCAAATTTGCAGAAGGTGGTTGCTTTGTCGACGACAGAGGCAGAGTACATTTCTTTAACAGAAGCTACAAAAGAAGGTGTATGGCTTAAAAGATTCCTAGGGGAACTTGGTTACAGTCAGGGAGCTATTAGTATCCATTGTGATTCGCAAAGTACAATAGCACTTGCCAAGAATGCGGTATATCACGATAGGACTAAACATATTGACGTAAAGTATCACTTCATGAGGGATTTGGTTCAGAATGGTTTGATCTCGAGCTAAACCTTTAGTAAACGGATCCGCTAGGTTATCAGCCGATTTGATGTAATCTACCGTGATTATACCACTTGAGATCAGGTGCCTAATGGTTTTATGTCGTCTTCGTATATGACACGATTTACCATTATACATATTGTTTAGTGCCCGAGCACCGATCAAAGCAGACTTCTCCGAGAAGTCTGCTTTGATAGGAATAAAATGTTTTTCTCACCAAAGCAGACTTCTCGCAGTCTGCGACGTTTATTTCTATCATAGCAGACTTCTCGGAGAAGTCTGCTTTGATCGGAATAAAAATCGCAGACTTTTCGGAGAAGTCTACTTTGATAGGAATAAAAATTGCTTTGGCGAGAAAAACAGTTTATTCCTATCAAAGCAGACTTCTCCGAGAAGTCTACGACGTTTATTCCGATAAAAGCAGACTTCTCCAAGAAGTCTGCTTTGATAGCCGATTGACTATCACAATGTATACGTATTGCTAGCACTGGTTTTTCTCACATTAGGATATCTTCCAAAAAATTACGAAGCCATTCTGCTTCTTCTGCAGCTTTGTCTAAAGCTATTAACTCAAATACCATGGTTGATCTAGCCAACAGAGTTTGTTTGGAAGATTTCCAAGTCACTACTGCACCACCAAGTGTAAAGATATATCCACTAGTAGATTTCGAGTTTTTGGAGTCGAATATCCAGTTCGCATCACTATATCTTTCCAAAACTTCAGGTTCTCTACCATAGTGCAACCCATAATCTTTCGTATAACGTAGGTGGTTTAATACTCTAGTTACAGCTTTCCAATAATTATGTCTTGGATTACTGGTGTAGCGACTTAGTACATTTACTGAGTGCGCCAGATCGGGTGTAGTACAGTTTGTTAAGTACATCAAACTTTCGATCACTCGTGTATACTCTAGCTGTGACACCGCTTCACCCAAGTTTTTGGTCAAGTGAAGTTGAGGGTTGACAGGAGTTTTTGCACTTCCATTTGAGTAGTTCTTAAACCGCTTAAGAATCTTCTCATCATAATGAATTTGGGATAGGATGGTTTTTTCAGAATGTCTAGTTATCTTGATTCCTATAATGACATCCGCTAATCCTATATCTTTCATGTAAAACTTTCCACTAAGCAGACTCTTAGTTTGATTGATCATGTCTTTATTGCTACCAATGATAAACATATCATCCACGTATAAACATAACAAAATATATCCATTTTTGATGTAGATACACTTATCGCACTCATTTATGCTGAAACTATTTGACATCATTACATTGTCAAATTTTTTTATGCCATTATTTAGGAGCTTGTTTGAGTCCATACAAAGACTTTACAAGTATACACACTTTGTGTTCTTGACCAGGGATGACAAACCCTTCAGTTTGTTTCATATAAATCTCTTCTTCTAAATCACCATTTAGAAAAGCAGTTTTTACATCCATTTGATGTATTTCCAAGTCCCTCAATGCTGCGATGCTTATCAGCATTCTTATTGAAGTTATTCTCGTTACTAAAGAATAGGTGTTAAACAAATCCAAACCTTCTTTTTATCGGAATCCTTGCACCACAAGTCTAGCCTTGTACTTCTCTATTGAGCCATCAGTTTTCAATTTTGTTTTGAAAATCCATTTACACCCTAATGCCTTAGAGCCTTGTGGTAGATCGGTTATCTCCCATGTATGGTTTTGCATAATGGAGTTGATCTCACTATTCATAGCTTCCTTCCATTAAGGCGCATCAGGTGTAGACATGGCTTCGGTGAATGTTTTTGGCTCATTCTCTAAAAGAAATACCATCAAGAAATCATCACCAAAAGATTTTTTATTACGAGCTCTTTTGCTTCGTCTAGGTTCATCTTCAATATTTTGTACTTCAATTACTGAAGTATCAGATGTGCTTGCCTCATTTGTGGAGGTTATTACATCACTCTCTTCACGTGGTCATTTTGGATGTTTATCCTTATACGGAAATACGTTTTAAAAAAATGTTGCATTTCTTGATTCCATAATCGTATTGACATGGATATCTGATATATCTGATTTATGTAACAGAAACCGATAAATACTACTATTGTGTACGTATCCTATAAATATGCAATCCACACTTTTAGGTCCAGTTGTGACCTTTTTAGGAGGAGGTACTACCACTTTTGCTAGGCACCCCCCCCTCCCCCCACACTTTCAGGTATTTGTACGAAGTTACAATGCCTTTCCATAACTCATACGGCATTTTGCCGGTTGTTTTGCTTTATATTTTGTTGAGGATATAATTTGTGGTGAGTAACGCTTCCCCCCACAGATTTTGGGGTAACCCAGATTCCTGCAACATTGCATTCATCATTTCTTTCAAAGTTTGTTTTTTTGTTCCGCAACTCCGTTAGATTCTGGTGAGTAGGAAGCTGTTGTTTGATGGATATTTTGACAAAATGCATTAAACGATCCATAATATTCGACTTCTATATCACTTTTAACTATTTTAATAGTTTTCTTTAAATTTTCAACTTCGAACTTGTACTCTTTAAATTTTTGTAAGACTTCATGCTTACTACATAACAAATATACGTAACAATATTTTGTACAATCATTTATGAATGTCACAAAATACTTTTTACCACCTCTAGTTTGTATGCTTTTCAAATCGCATAGATCAGTGTGTATTAATGCTAGAGGTTCAGTAGTTCGTTCAACTTGACGTGATGGAGTTTTTGTGAGTTTTGCTTCGACGCATATCTCACACTTGCCTTTACTTATTTTGTATTTTGGAATTAGGTTCAAATTAATCAATCGTTGCATCGATTTATAATTCACATGTCCTAACCGTTCATACCATAAATTAAAAGACTCAACTAAATAAGCAACTGGTTTCTTATTCATTGCAACATTGAAAAAAGTAAGAACATCATTGTTTTTGAGAATTGCCATTACACACATTTTGATCAGTCCTCCCTTAACATACCCTTTTCCCAAGTACCCCCATTCTTCCTAAGAACTAATTTGTCGGACTCAAAGTTTATGGCGAACCCATGCTTGCTCATCAATGTCCCGGATATCAGGTTTTTCCTCATGTCTAGCACGTGCTTCACATTGGTGAGAGTGACCTCGTGTCCAGATGTCAGCTTCATCACCACTTCGCCATGACCTTCAATCTTGAAAAATGCCATGTTTCCCATCATCAACTACTCCTCGAACTTGTTCTTTTGATAAGAACTGAACATATCCCGATCGATGCAGATGTGGGTGGTTGCTCCAGTATCATAGAACCACTCCCTAGGGTTTTCCTCAACCATGTTTGCCTCAGTGACCACCGCACATACGTCACCTTCAGTCATATTGGCTTGAGCTTTTCCCTTCACCTTACTGCGACATTCCGAGGACTTATGTCATTTCTTACCACAATGATGATAACTCCCAGAGAATTTATTTGGGTTGCCTTGCTTCTTAAAGCTTGTAGAGGCTTGAGGCGCGACCTTGTTAAACGCATGTTTATTAGGTCCATTGTTGTTTGCCACAACCTTGCCCTTTCTTGCATATTCGGCTACATTCGCATTATGATCGAGATGGTATTCTGATCTGCAATGTGTAGACTCAATTTGTAGCCTGAAAATTAAGTTTGACAACGTCAAAGGCTTTTGCTTATGGTCGAGATAATTTTTGAAATTGATCCAACCGGGAGTTAATTTTTCAATAAAGCAATTCACTGTGAATGTCTCACACAGCTTCATTCCCTCATCAGTTAACTCTTGGGATATCATTTCCAGTTCATGAATTTGCTCCATGATGGGCATTGAGTGCACCATTTTGGAGTCAAGAAATTTCTTAACTGCATATTTCTTAAAGCCTACGTTGAAAGACTTATACTTCTTTTCCAAGGCATCACAGAGATCCTTGGAAGTTTTGACCTCACTGTACACATTGAACAATTGGTCCCCCATGCGACTTTGAATGTAGCCTCGACACAAGTAGTCTACATGGTTCCACAACTCAACACTAGCAAGGGCTCGTGGATCAGTATTCCTCGGAGGTAAGACATGCTTAACCTCGGTGAGATACTTCTCCAATTTTAGAGTGGTCAGAAAAAAATGTATCTTTTGCTGCCACGTATTGAAATTGCACCCATCGAATTTGTCCGACATAAGTCTTGCACTTATAGCGCTAGGCATAGATGAGACATCAGATGCGGATGAACCAAGTGGTAGACCACTCCTAATATGGGGCGTCACCTCACTTACGTTAATCCCATCATTGGCACCTCGGGATGTGGTATCATCAAGCACGTAAACAGTTTCGTTAGCAATTTCAGATGAATATGTTCAAATATAAAAGAAATAGAATCAATACAAACAAATGTGACAACAATATAATCGATTTAAAAAATCGTTAAAATTGCGTTATGTAGAAATTTACTTTAAAAATCATTCCGAGAATTCGCTCAAATTTCTGCGGATATCACAAAATATATATATATTTTTTTGATATTCTGAGAAATTCCGAAAAATATTTTGACTCTTTTATGAATAAGAAATATTTTTCCTCTTTTAGAAACCCTAACAGGCGTTTTTAGAATAATATTTTCTCACGCTTCGCGAAACTCGCCGTTACGCCTTCGCGGAAATCGTTTAGTAAAACAATTAGATCGTTTAAATTTTTGAAACTTTTCCACTGAATCGTTAGAAAACGTTCACAGAACTGTTTCAGATCGATCACAAAAAACAGATTGAAAACGTTTATGAAATTGATTCCGGTCGATTGAAATAACGTGAAAACGTTTTAAAAAATGTTACAAATCAGATCATAATCATTTGAAACCATTTTTCAGATCGAAAAATTGTTTAGAAACATTTTTGAAAATCGTTTAAAAATCGATCGCAATTCTCAATCCGATTCAAGCGATAAGTAGGAAGCGGATTTATTGAATTAAGATTGTTAGAACGCAAAAAACCGGATATGAAAATCACGATAGAAAAAACAATTTACGGATCAAAACGATTGAAAAAACGAATTATGAAAAGACAAATTCGTCGAGGCGAGATTTGATCTCTTTCCTTAATTCAATAAATCTCCCGCAGTGTGGCAGTTTGATGAGATTTTGAATCCCATGATACAACCATGATAAGACCATAATTGCAGTACCCGATTATAGAATTTATGAACAAGACCTACGATATACTTTCGAGAAAAACTTACAGTGTAAGAAGAGAAAAGAGGAGATCGCTGAGATGAATTTTTGGGAGAGAATGTGAAAGGTGTGGCGGCCGAATCAGGTTAATGAGGATTAAGGCTTGCTTTTATAGCCTTAAGGGAGCGGTTTTCGCAACTCTAAAACGTGGGAGGGAACCGAACCGACGAAAAAATCGTACACGGTTAGAAGAGAAAATCGTGGGTATGGTTTAGGGATTTTGACTCGTAATCAAAATTTGGTCTAAAAAGAATTTTATTGGGCCTACGACCCTTTGCCAAAACCCAAGATCCAAGATCCAAGACCGAGCCAGCGGCGGCGCGCGTGGTTTGGTCTATTTTCTCTCTAACTCTTTTAAACTACTACATAAGCTCTCCCATTTATATATTAGTGGATTTTTCATCAAGTTTTCAATGTGGAACTTTTGTCCCTTCTCATTGATTTAACCAACAAATTTATGGCTTTTTAATGAGCCCAATAATCTATTTCTCATTTACATTTCAACAATTTTTGTAATCAATATTAAAGTTATATTTCCCAATTGAAAATGCAAATTTGTTTCATAAAAATTGTTCCAATAAGATTAAAGTGTTAGGGTCTACAACTACTCAACAAACTTTTCGTAAAAGACTATAATCAACAAATTCCCTAATAGGAGACCCGTAATCATTGCAAACTCACGCAAAAAATACATAATTAGTCTAATCTATTTAAATATACTATCTTCTCTCATATTGCAATGAACTTTGCAAATAGAAAATTTTATATCTCTTTTCATTTATCTTTTTATACATATTTTAAAAATAGTTTTAGTACGCCAAAAATTATGTTATACATTAATCTTTTCACTTTCTGGTTTTCCTCTAGCACGAGCAAAAAAGTCATATTCATCTGCAATTGAATTATATTGGTACTTTAAAAACAGATAATTTGTCATTCAAATATTTTCGAAAATGCGAAACAATTTTGGACAAAAAAATAACTATAAGTCTGAGAGAAACCCAGTGGAAAAACCCAAAATTCCATCTCAAAATAAACGTATACTCTGTCTTTGATTAATTTGGAAAGCTCAAAATTATTTTGTGAAAAACGGATATTATATAAATAAATTTTTTGTTACACAACATACCTCTTTGCGGTATTCTCTCCACCTGTCGGAATTGTTTTTCCGGCGAGTTTCGATATTGTAATCAGCAAAGGTTTCGAGAAAGAGAGATTGGTTGGGATGGAGACAAAAATAGAGAACCCGAAAGAGTAATGATATGTATAAAAGAAGAAAGAGAAGAAATATAAGTCCAAACCCATGTACTTAAGTTGCTTTTCTCTCTCTCTTTTAACATATGACATCTATATCAATAATGTATTAATTGAGAATTATTTTAACAAAATAATTTTATGTTGATGTGTGATTTAAAGTGTACCACACTGATGTGTCATATTATTAAAGTATTTTAAGATAAATATTATATAAGACATAATTTACTAGAGTATTTACAAAAATTGTCATTATAAAGTATTTTATATGTAAATCCCTAATATTTCGACATGCACTGTACTTTTTCATAAAATATAAATATAATATAAAATAAAATATAAATTTTGAAAAATTATTCAAACAAAATATAAAACAAAAGTTTAGTTTAATTGAATATTTATCATATATATAATTTTATCCAAAATAGATACAATTTAAATGTATAATCCGATTTTATTATCTATTTCATTTTCGTAATCAATATTAAAAAATTTTAAAAAGTTTATTTTAAATATGAGGTAAATTATATATATATATATCTAATTTAAATTAATAAAATAAATAATTAATTATTATATGTGAATATTTTTCTCACGCAAGGCGTGGGTCAAAATCTAGTTATACAATAATTGCAGACGAGTATTATTGAATTTTTGAGAATTGAACAATATTACAAAAATATTTTGTTATTTCGCTAATTTTTGAAATTTTTTTACTATGTACACAAATTTCTCTTTATTTTAACTAAAATTTCATGTACTATTTATAACCTTTAATTTTATTTTTTTATATCTTAAATTTTAACGTTATTCTTTATATAAGATAACCAGTATTTAGAAGGAGAGAAATATTTATGCATACAATAAATATTTATGCAAATTGTTTTACAACATAGTTTAATGCATTTAAATTTGTAGTGTTTGAAAGGAGGAGAAACAATATTGTAGGATTACTAAACGGCAACAAATAGTTTATTTTGCAAAGAGTAGAGAAATATTATTTGACACATCACCAAATTCCTATTCCTTCTCATTATATATACACACGACCATTAAAACAAACTAAAATATAAATGTGTAATGAACTTTTGTAATAATAATTTAATTTTATAAATGATAATTATTATAATTAACCATATTACAGAAATATAATTTGCAAAGACTTTTTTATCAAATGTAATATTATAAAAATATATTAATTTATTCATCTTTGATATAAAAATATATTAATTTATTAATTTACAAAATGAATTTCTCATTTTCTTATATTATTAATAACTTTGCTATTAAAATAAAGATATATAATATATATATAAAAATTAAATATTTGATTTAAAATTATTTGTAACTTTAATATATTTTGTATTAAAAATATATATTTCAACCAATAGGTATATATGTGGTTTATTTATAATGTTAAATAAATATTGAACTGATTCGAGTCTATTTTGTAATTTTAAGTCATTAAATATCTAAAATAAAATATAGTAATTATTAGTAAAAGCACATTAAATATCAAAACAATCCGTTAAAACAAACAAAAAATAATATATTTTAGATAAGAAATAAATAATAAAATAATTTTATTTATAAATAAGAAATTGATATATTAATATATTTTACTAATTGCATTTCTTAAGTAATATTAAAAAATAAAGAGAAATACCCTAGATTAGCACTAAACCAACTTTTTACGTCAATTATAGCACCCCAAACAAAAACTCTCTCATTTAGCATTTTTACAAATGAGAAAAGTCTATTTTCTCCCTCATTAAAATTAGAACCAAATGCAGACGTAAAGTGTTTCTCCTCTTCAACCTCTCCGGCGCTGAAATTGCAGACTGGAAATTCACTGGTCGTCGTCGCCAACTCCGGTGACGATATCATCGTCGTCTCCATCTCTCCCACGCGCTTCAGCACATCTTTAACATTTCCGGCGACGAAATCGACAAGAAGTGCGCTCGCATTCGTCTCCAACTCTGTCACCATCTCCGGCACACGATTCCGCATTTCATCTCTATCTCCGGCACGGTATTCAGTAGAGGTAGATATTTTGCACGCGATTTGGCAGAGGAAAAGATCCGGCATCTTTGCAACATTTTCCAGGTATTTTTTCCAACTCTACTCCGTCGAAGAGGACCACCTTCTGTTAATAGCATTGCTGGGATTTATGGAGTCCAAGGTTCAACTAGTATTTCTTTTTATCTATTTCTGCTTGGGGTTTTAAAATTTGGAAAATGTTTCAAGCAGGACGAGTAGCTTTTTATGATTTAAAATAGTTCTTGTATGGATAACCATTTTATTGGAATCCACAATTTTGTGGTACTAGGGGGAATTTAACTCCGGAAAATCAACATTTATCAATGCACTTCTTGGGAAGAGATACCTCAAAGAGGGGGTAGTCCCCACTACCAATGAAATCACTTTTTTGTGTTACTCTGATTTGGAATCTGAAGAGCAACAACGTTGCCAAAGGCATCCAGACGGCCAATACATCTGCTATCTTCCTGCACTGATACTAAAGGATGTGAGTCATTCAAATTTTAGTCATTGCAGTCCCGAATTTTCTAATTATTTGGAGGAATTGATTTGGGGTTCTCTTTTGGAGCAGATTAATATTGTTGACACACCTGGGACCAATGTGATCCTTCAAAGACAACAACGTCTTACAGAAGAATTTGTTCCACGTGCAGATCTGCTTGTTTTTGTTCTTTCTGCTGACCGTCCTTTAATCGAAAGTGAGGTAGAGGTTATTTTTTTATTAGCGTGTTAGTTATTGTTGATTTCCTTCAATATGTATCTGCCTAGTAATCTGGTTAAATCTACTTTTAATGAAAGTAAGCGGCATAGTCACGTATAGAACACCAAGACTTTGTGTAGTGAAGGGAAAGTTGTCATTAGGTTAATGCATATATCTTTTTTTCTTGATTTGAGTTGAACTGATTATCTTATCAAGTAAAGGTTGTCGTAGCTATGCTGGCAACAGCATGTCCTTTTGATCCAAGACACATGAAAGGTGGTTCGTTTATTGATACAACAAAAAAGGTCTAGTGTATGTGGCAAATTGTATGAAAAAGTCTCAATTGCGAAAGTACTAACTTGATAGATAATTACTTTATTCTTGAAAATCTGTAGAAGTTCACTGATTGGGAATAAGCGTCCCAATATTGTGCTCCTTTGATTTCTAGTCCTGCTCTGTCGTGATTGTATTACTTAATTCTTAAATTGCTAGCATTTTAGAATATATTTAAACTATCTCTACCTCTGCAGTTTCCTGTTGTCATTATTGTATTGTAGGCTGATATGCATCTTATTGTTTTTGTCAGGTTGGTTTTCTCCGGTATACCCAGCAGTGGAAAAAGAAATTTGTGTTTATCCTAAATAAATCTGATATCTACCGTGATGTTCGTGAGGTTTATTAAACACAAGATTTTTGTCCTTATTAATAATTTCTTTTGTCTTGGATTTTTGAAGACTCATAATAATTTATTCCTGCTCCAGCGTGAGGAAGCTATCTCATTTGTCAAGGAGAATACACGGAAGTTGCTTAATACAAAAAATGTGATATTGTACCCTGTGTCAGCACGGTCTGCTCTTGAGGCAAAGCTTTCAACAGCATCATTGGTAGGAAGAGATGTTCTTGAGGTCTTGGATCCTGATTCTAACTAGAGAATCCAGAGCTTCAGTGAACTTGAGAAATTTATTTACAGCTTCTTAGATAGCTCAACTCCTAACGGAATGGAGAGAATAAGGCTTAAATTGGAGACACCGATTGCAATTGCAGAGCGTTTCCTTTTGTCTGTGGAATCTCTTGTGAGACAAGATTGTGTAGCTGCTAGGGAAGATTTGGCTTCAGCTGACAAAATTGTCAATCGTACTAGAGAATACACACTTAAGATGGAATATGAGAGCATTTCTTGGAGAAGGCAGGCTCTCTCATTGGTATAAGTTCGATATCTCGTTTAATCATGTAGGAGGAAACTGGCTTGTTCTAACTTGGCTTTGTTGTGTGTTTACAAAGTAATGGACAACATTGTTTACAAACTCCTAATCAATTATTCACTATTACTCTTATCTAATCATTACTATGAAAAACTTTGACATTGCAGTTATGACTATATTTTATGCTGATATACATTGGAATCTTCCACCACGTTCTTTTACACCGAAACTTCATTAAATTTTAGGAAGAATTTATGCAAATTTATGTAGTATTTCTTATGTTTTAGGAATTCCTTCTTAAAAATCGTAACCTTTTTCTTATGTTTAGGTAATCAAGAACACATATGTTTGATTTTTTATACTTATGTTATTTACGCTTCTAATCTATAGGATATAATTGTGTATTCTACTATATATTTTATAATGCCCAAATGTCATTCTAACATCATGTAAAGACTAGTGTTTTGCTGCTCAATAACTTTAACATTTAAAAAATCAGTGCAAACTTTCAAATCAGTATGATATTCTTTTTCTTGAACTGAAAATCTACATCTAGCAAAGAACAAAGAGAGTACAAACTTACAAAGAAATGAGAATTTTATTCAATACTCATTAAACCATCCCAAAAGATCATTATATAATTTTGGTACAATGTTCACAAAGATTGTAATATGAGAGCTCTAGCAAAATAACAACAACAAAAGCGAGTTTATTGGTACAATGTTCACAAAGATTGTAATACTTGTTGCGGTTCTTCTCCGAAACTATATTACAATTGAGGTAAATATATCCTTAGGGAGAATAAGTCTCTCATGTTTATACCTATAAAAAAGATGCATTCGTTAATGTTAACAACAAATTGTAAAACAATTAATAGCACATTACCTGATTTATTTAAGATTAAGGAATATCTTACTAAAAATATGAAATACTTTCCTAAAACGTAAAACTACATAGGGTTTATTAAATTTTAGGAAGATTTTATGCAATTTTAGTTATTATCTCTTATATTTTAGGAATCTTTTTCTAAAATATTGATTTTAGGAAGACTTTGATCAATTTTAGGTATTATCTTTTATGTTTTAGGAATTTCTTTCTAAAACGTTATTTATGTTTGATGGTATCTTTTTCTTGTGTTTAGTTAATCAAGAACACATATGTTTGATTGTTCTTGTACTTATGTTATTTATGCTTCTAATATATAGTATATGATAATGTAGATAATACAAAGTTTATAATGCCCAAATTCCATTCTAACATCATGTAAAAACTAATGTTTTGTTGTTCAATAACATTAATCTTTAAAAAAATAAGTGAAAACTTTTAAATCAATAGTAGTGATATTCTTTTGCTTGAATTGAAAAACTACATCTTTCTTAGTTCCAGTTGAATTGATGGTCTAATAATGTAATAGCACCAAAACTACATCTACCAAAATCTAGACAGTTTCAGAACAAGAAGAAGCTTCTTAATAGCAAAATCACAAAGTACTAAAAATATTCTACAACAACCGTTTAAGAACACCAAGATAAAATATTACTAAGTAAATCATCAATTACAACACAAAAACTAAAGAACAAATCAATTACAACACAAATCAGAACAAAACTAAAACATGTCTATAGTATTTAATTTCTCTGAGAAATTTCATCAAACATCTAGTGGGCAAAGATGAACAAAGGTGAAGATTAGCTGATAATATTCGATTTTAGAAGCATATGAAAACAAAATCTAAACGAAATCCTAGATTTACCACATTCAACACCAAAACGAGTAGTATGAAGTCCATCAAAGTCGAAATGACACTATAACGAAAACAAACTTACCTGGGACTCACAAAGAGAGAATGTGATGCAGAGTAAGAGAAGTCACGTAGTAAGGAGGTGACGGAGTAAGAAAGTCGACGGAGTAAGAGAATCGGCGGAGTAAGAGAATCGGAGTAATAGAGGCAACGGTGGAGAAATATTTTCAGAGAAAATTTTTTACGGCGGTGGAAAGAGGTATCATGCAAAAGTAGTAATAGGAATATAAGAGATTAGGTTAAAATTAGGATAATTTAGTATTTTTACAATTAAGAAAATGCTATATTTGGGAGTTTATGGTTATGATGCTGTTTTAGTCACTAAAACTTGTTTTAGTGCTAAATCAGTCATTTGCCCAAAAATAAAGGTTAATTATTTATAAATTAGTAGAATTGCATCATGCATTAGTTGTAGAGACAAGAGATGAAAAAATGATATTGAGTAATTTAATAATATAACAGATGAAAGAAGTTGACAAATAAATCTCAAAAGAAGAAAAAAATAATATATAAACAAATTTTAACTAAAATAACACTTTTTAAATTTTTTTCAAATTTAGCAATATAAATTTAAAATTATAAAAATAGTACCAATTATTTTTTGAAAATAAATATTTAATATAAATAAATTATATATAAACTTAAAATATTATATCTACATTCATTTTTTTAATATAGAATTTAATTTTCATTAATAATAAATTTTAATGTATTTTAATAATCTGTGTTATTTTAATAAATTTAAACGTATGATGCTAATTTCGAATAAAAAATTAAAAATACTATTTTTGTTAATTACCTCTTTACTAATTTCACTTTTCAAATTTTTAATATACTTAAAAATGGAATTACTTTTATATGTTATTGTATCCTTCATTCAAAATTTATCAGTCAAATTTTTCAAAATTCCTTTGATATTAATTAAAAATTACAGTTTATAAATTTATTTATGTATCATCTTTTCTTTTATTCAAACTCAGTTTTTTTCAGAAATGAAAATAGACAACACTCCAAAATAATACTATTGTAAAATTTTATTTCAATTATTATTTTAAATTTTCAAATATAATATAAATTTAATACTAAAATATTTTTAAATAGAAAAAATTTAAATTTTGAATTAGAAAAATATACTCAAATATTATATTTTAATTTCATATATAATTTTTATCACTTAATTTTATATATAATTTATTTATATAAAATGTATTTAAATATTATATTTTAATTTTTATATAATGTTTATGATATTTTGAAATTTTTTGTTTTAATATAATAAATGTAAAATAAAAGATAAAATATATAATATTTTAGAAAATTACTCTAAAAACAATAATTTTTGCATATATTATTTTTTCTAAATTAATGATTTTATTAATATTAATTACCAACTTTAGTTAGTCGTTTCCTATTCTAAGTATGGACCCACGTAAGTTTCCAAGACATGTGTTTCAATCTCCTTGACACGTCAAACTGCAATTCCTTATTTATACTCAAATCTCTCTTCCTTGTGAAAATAAAATCTCTCTCTCCCCTATTCGTCTTTCACGAAAAAAGTTCCTGTAACTTTCAAAAGCCCTAGATTCGCGAAAAGAGATTAGGTTCCAATTTCTCCCCGGCGATTTTCTACGAGTCAAATTCGGCTCACGGTGAGAACGGAGAACGTCGAATCGCCTTAATCGGAGAGATCCCCTTCAGTTAGTTTCCAAACCTAATTTTTTAATCGGAGGGGAAAGATGAATACACAGGAGGTGAAAATAACTCGAGGAAATCGACGGAGGAAAGCGGTGATTGATTTGAATGAGGAACCCAGAGATCATGAAGGGACATCTGCTGGTAACTTTCAAGGAGATTCTGTACCTTCTCATCCTGCCCCTATTGATGTCGATGTTATTGAAGATGATGTTATCGAATCATCTGCAAGTGCTTTTGCTGAAGTATGCTCTATGTTGTTATATTTTCTATTTCAAATTTTCGCAGTGATGGATATGAGGTGTTTGTGTTAAGGGTTCAAAAAACTTCGTTTCAATTTTGTTACCATTTACCAGGCTAAAAGCAAATCGATAGGAGCACGTCGGAGGCCTTTGATGGTTGATGTAGAGTCAGGTGAGTTTATTTGTACTTCTATGGATGGATTTTAGTTTGTGTTTGTTTGGATTGAGATCGCCGTTTAGAATTTTTGCTTATAGCTTACAAATTAGTTCTTACTTGGACGGGTAAGTGCAGGTGGTACGACTAGATTGCCTGCCAACATAAGCAACAAACGAAGAAGGATTCCTACTAATCAACCTGTCATCGACTGTGAACATGCCCTTGTAGATATTGTTGAAATCGACATGTCTTCGGTAGGAGAGACACATGAATATCTGAAAGCATATACCGTGCAGATATGCTAGTTTAGTATTAAGTTCACCACTTTCTTTATGTTTTCTTGTGCAGGAAGTGGCTAGCTCAAAGGCTTTACCTCCTCCACCAGAGGAGCCAAAATTTACTTGTCCAATTTGTATATGCCCGTTTACTGAGGAGATGTCAACCAAGTGCGGTCACATCTTCTGCAAGGGATGTATAAAGATGGCAATATCTCGCCAGGGAAAATGCCCTACTTGTAGGAAAAAGGTAACTGCGAAAGAGCTGATAAGAGTATTCCTTCCAGCTACCAGATGAGTGATGCTGGAACATCACCTACAACCATGTAAGTCTCGCTGATAATAGTTTTCTCATCTACGATTGTACTAATTACTAAACATGAAAGTTGTTTTGGTTTCCACTCTCACAGGTCTAATGGTTTGTCATTCTCTATCCTCAAATTTGCTTCGTAACATTGGAAGGACTTCAGTGACTTGGCATTTTAGTTTGAATATTTCGCTTTGTTTGAAGAGCAATATTCAGTGATCAAGAGGCCCTTCATTTAATGGATATCATTGGTAATATGAAACTCTAAGGAACTCTTTGTTTCCTAGTTGCTGTTTTATGTAATTTAGGTCTTTGCAAACCTCTCAGTCGATGCCTTCCTCTTCTCTCCTAAAAATGAAATATATATATGAAAAAAAAATAATACTGAATTTTAATTCAAATTTGCAATTGTGTATGTCAGTTCTCACTTCATATTGATGATAAATGCAGTAAGTATCTTTGTATGTCTGTATGAGAAAATAGGAGGAACTAGAAAGTCGATTACAGCTTCAGGCATGACCTCTGGTACTAGAGTTCAATGGTAGCAGAAGATAGATTAGAGAAGCTAATAGACACAGATACTCTATTGCTCTGTCTTATTTATTTACACCTCAGAGGTCACCTTGTCATAGTTTAGTCATGGAAACACGGTCTGAGAACAGAGCAAGGGGTTATGTTTATTGAGGCCACCTTTGAGTGGAAAGTGTCCAAACCATATTCCATAAAAAAGCCAGCCTTAAATACTGGGGAAAACCAGAACCATCATTCCTTTGCTTCTCAGGTACATACCTTCTGTTATACCTGAAATCGAAGTAAGACCCAAATAACTGAGAAAATGTTGAATAATACTCAAAGTAACGATTACAAAGCTTGAGAGAAAGGTTTTCTTAGGAGTATTCAAAGTAACGATTACAAAGCTTGAGAGAAAGGTTTTTTTAGGAGTCTCTTCCCTCTACTCGTAATCCTCTTCTTACTATTTTTGATACCTCTCACCTATTTCTCTCCTTCTACTTATAGAGCATACTAACATAGATCTAATGCTCTCTAGGTCCATAACATTGGTTTTATTATACTTACTACTTGATAAAGAGGTTCTTTGAATCCTTGGCCCAATGCTCTCCAAACACCCGACCTTTTGCTCTCCAATTTCTCTTCTCAGCCACTTTCCTGTTTCTTGTTTCTCTTCCTAGAATAAGTGTGCAGCAAGGGAGGATGTAAAGCATCGAATCTATCAATACCCCGGTCCTCAAAACCAACCTTGACCGCAAGGTTGAAACCTGGAAAACTCCTTTCCATAGCTGCTTTGAGTTCCCACGAGCATTTATATGGTGGTAAGTCCTTCCACTGCACTAACAACTCCTCATGGCCTGTTCGAGGGTGATTCCTGCTCTCAAGGATTGCTGCTGGCTCCACCTGCAATTCTCCATCTGCCTGAAGTTGAGTTGGTAATGACAGCACTGGTGGTAAGTCTTCTATCACCTTTTTCAGGTGAGAAACGTTGTGAATTTTGGCATCCGGTGGAAGACGAAGCCTATAGGCGACTGCCCCAATCCTCTCCTCCACCCGGAAAGGCCCATAGTAACGCGGAGATAACTTCTCATTGCTGCGACGAGCTAAAGATTTCTGCCTGTAGGGTCAAAACTTCAAAAATGCCATCTCCCCGACCTCAAAAGTTACCTCTCTGCGATGGGTGTCGGCCTGAGCTTTCATCCTTTGCTGGGCGCGATGAAGGTGCTCCTTTAAGACCACTAACATACTGTCACGCTCCTGGAGCAATTGTTCCAGTGCCTCATTTGTCGTAGACCCGGATTCGTACTTCAACAAGCTTGGAGGGGCTCTACCATAGATAGCCTGAAATGGAGTAGTATGTATGGCTGAATGGTAAGAAGAATTGTACCAAAATTCCGCCCACGGGAGGAAATGTGCCCAGCTATGAGGTTGTTCGCTAGAAAAGCATCGCAGATAGGTTTCCAAGCTCCTATTAACCACCTCCGTATTACCATCGGTTTGAGGATGATACGTGGTGTTGTACCTCAAGTCCGTACCAGCTTGTTTGAATAGCTCCTTCCAGAAATGGCTGAGAAAAACCTTGTCGCGGTCAGAGACCATTGTGCGAGGAAAACCATGCAGCTTAACCACTTCTTTGATGAATAATTCTGCGATGTCAGCCGCTGAGAACGGGTGTTTAACTCCGATAAAATGGGCGTACTTTGTTAATCTGTCTACTACCACCATAATCCTCGTAAATCCTTTAGATTTTGGCAACCCCTCCACGAAATCCAAGGAGATGTCTTCCCAAACCTGCTCTGGAATAGGTAATGGCTGAAGTAATCCACCGGGTGCGAGGGTGGAGTACTTTTGTCGTTGACATTCCGCACACGCAGCTACATAGCGCCTAATGTCTGTCATCATTCCCTCCCAAAAGAATTGGCTGTGAATCCACTTTTGTGTTTTTAAAACCCCGGCGTGACCCCCTATCTTTCCATCATGATACTCGCGCAAGATTAACTGGATCATCGGTGAGTCTTTTGGTAATACTAGGCGTCCTTCGAACAGTAGCCTGTCTTGAACCAAGGAAAATCCAGGGGGGACTGAGTTACCTGTCCGAATGTTGGTGATGATCTCTTGGAGCTTTGGATCATGAGCGACTGCGAGATAGATATCCTCGAGCTGTAGCACCGCTGGAACGGTTAAAGCTAGCAATAATTGAGTCGCTCCTTGACGAGACAATGCGTCTGCCGCTTTGTTCTCCATTCCCAGTTTGAACTGAATCTCAAAATCAAACCCGAGTAATTTGGTCAACCATTTCCGGTATTCCAAATTCATCTCCCGTTGTTCTAGGAGAAATTTAAGACTGCGTTGATCCGTTCGAACAATAAATCTCCTGCCCATTAAATAATGGCGCCACTTTTGGATGGAAAAAACCACTGCCATGAGTTCTCTTTCATAGATTGACCTTAGCCGCTCCCGATCAGTAAGCACCCTGCTAAAATATGCCAACGGTCTGTGTTCCTGCATTAAAACAGCCCCTAATCCCGTATTCGATGCGTCTGATTCCACCACAAATACCTTGTTAAAATTGGGTAGTGTGAGAACCGGAACTGTTGACATTGCTGTTTTAAGTGATTCAAAAGCTGTATTAGCTGCCTGATCCCACTGAAATTGGTCCTTGCGAAGCTGATCGGTTAAAGCCTGAGCTATTGTACCGTAGTTTTTGACAAACCTCCGGTAATAGCCGGTTAAGCCTAAAAACCCCCGCAAATCCCTTACGTTTCTTGGTGTTGGCCAGGTAACCATTGCCCTGATTTTCTCCGGATCCGCTGCCACGCCCTTGCCGGAGATAATATGCCCAAGATACTCCAGTTCAAGACATCCAAACAGGCACTTCTTATGATTTGCAAACAACCGATTTTTGTGCAAAATCCCCAATACCGTATGTAGATGCTCACAATGATCTCCCACATTGCGACTGTAGACTAATATGTCGTCGAAAAAGACCAATACAAACCTCCTCAAGTGTGGCCGAAATACGTCATTCATGAGAGACTGGAATGTCGCGGGGGCATTGGTGAGCCCAAACGGCATAACCAGAAACTCATAATGACTGTCGTGTGTCCTAAACGCCGTCTTAGGCGCGTCCTCGGCTTTCACCAAAATCTGATGGTATCCCGATTTTAAGTCCAATTTAGAGAATACCTCTGCTCCGTGCAGCTCGTCCAGCAGCTGGTCTATCATCGGAATAGGTTAGCTGTCCGGAACTGTTGTTTTGTTGAAAGCTCGGTAATCCACACAAAATCTCCAACTACCATCTTTCTTTTTAACAAGCAAAACTGGGCTAGAGAAGGGGCTGGCGCTTGGTCTAATAATCCCAGCTGCGAGCATGCTAGCAACTTGCTGTTCAATGTCCGTCTTGTGCGCGTGTGGGTATCGGAAAGGCCTGACATTGACTAGTGATGCATCAGCGTGCAAGGTGATCGTGTGTTCCCTTCCCCGTGAAGGAGGGAGGCCTTTAGGTTCCGTAAACACCTCCTCAAACTGCTGCACCACTGGCTGCATTGCGCCCTCTGTTTCTGTCTGAAATACCGCCTCTCGTGCTATTTCGATTCCCCCAAACTCCACCAGCACTCCTCCATCTCCCCTACTTATCGCCTTCCATAATGATTTGAGCGAGACAGCAGACGTGCACAAGCTAGGATCCCCTTTCAGACAAACCGCGATTCCCTGCAATTTAAATCTCATCGCCTGCAATTTCCAGTTCACTTCCATATTCCCCAAGGTCTCAAGCCACTGCATACCCAAAATCAAATCTGCACTACCTAATTCCAAGGGAAGAAAGTGTTTCAATTTCTAGATTCTCCAGCTGAACCTTTAACCCCTTGCAAATTCCCTCCCCTCTCACAGCCAAACCAGTTCCCATAATTACCCCATAACTCAACGTGTCATGTGTGGGCAGAGAAAGCCGTTTTACCACGTTTGCCACGTTTGCCGGAATCGATCATTGCAACTACTTCTTCTCCTTGGACTCGAGCTTTCACCTTCATAGTTTTGGGGGAAGAGAGACCTACGACCGAGTTTAGAGACAACTCAGCCATTTCGGCCAGCTCTTCACCCTCGGCTTCGGTTCCTTCTTCTTCCAAGTTCGCGATGTGTATCTCCGACCCATCCTCTTGAATCTGGTACACTTGTAGAGCCTGGAACTGACAGCGGTGGTCACGGTGGTACTTTTCATCGCAACGGAAGCACAAACCTTTCTTCTTCCTCTCCTCCACTTCTTCTGTGGTCAAACGGCGGTACGAAGATTTTTTTGTCGAAGTCCTTGTGGAAAAATTAGGGTTTTTCCCACTTAACTCCAGCGATGTCGTATTTTTCTCTGGCCATTTAGTGAACTTCACAAATGACGGATTTGCCCCTGGATTTCTCCAGTGGTCCCTACGCGCCACCTCAAGCTTTTCTTCTCCACCTGTCGTACGGGAAGGGATTCTCCTCTCCAAAATTTTTGCAGGTGTACGATCTTCCATTATCAAACATTCCTCCACCCCAATAGCTAGCGACATCATTTTTGCCAAGTTTTTCGGTTCATGAAGTTTCACCCTCACTCTCACCTCTGGCCGAAGACCTATTAGATACGCAGCCTCCAAAACTTGCTCCGGTAGGTGTCGGTTCGAGGAGGCAAGGGTGATGTACTCCCTGTTATATTCACGGACGGAGCCCTCCTGTTTCACTGTCATTAATCTCTCACATGGGTTCGTCTGGTTGGTTGAGAATCCTTCTGTGATTCTCGTTTTCAGCTCTGTCCAGCTTTGGAAAGGTGTTCTTTCCCTCTCCCATCTATACCACATCAGTGCATCATCTTCAAAACCCATTTTCACAGCCTGAAGTTTGTCTTCTTCGGTAAATCGACCCAACTCAAAATACTGTTCCATCCTTACCACCCACTGCTCGACGTTGTCGCCGGAGAAAATCGGCATTTCCAACTTGCGCACCAACGGCTCTGTTTTCTCCTCCCTGTCTCTCTCCTCACTGTTCTGTCTCGAAGTCATCACCGGTGGAAGCCTACTGCTCGATGGACTACTCCTCTCCGGGCTTAGGATCATTCCCGATGCCTGAGTTTGGTCCTCCACTGATTTTCCTTTTTCAACTGCCCTTCGATCGTCTTCCACCAGCCTCTTCTCCAACCTCTCCAGAACATCCAGTTTGCCTAGCTGTCTTCGAACCTCCTCCATGGACATTTCCAACGTGGTGATCCTCTCATCTCCACGGTGCAAATGCTCCAAGACTTTCTCCCATGTATCCTTCTCCACATTGTCCCTCTTAGGTGGCATGTTCCCTGCTGTTTTGGCTTGCCGGTTGTATTTTCCAGAAGATCTTACCGCTCTGATACCAAGTTGTTACACCTGAAATCGAAGTAAGACCCAAATAACTGAGAAAATGCTGAATAATACTCAAAGTAACGATTACAAAGCTTGAGAGAAAGGTTTTCTTAGGAGTCTCTCCCCTCCACTCGTAATCCTCTTCTTACTATTTTCGATACCCCTCACCTATTTCTCTCCTTCTACTTATAGAGCATACTAACATAGACCTAATGCTCTCTAGGCCCATAACATTGGTTTTATTATACTTACTACTTGATAAAGAGGTCCTTTGAATCTTTGGCCCAATGCTCTCCAAAGACCCGACCTTTTGCTCTCCAATTTCTCCTCTCAGCCACTTCCCTGTTTCTTGTTTCTCTTCCTGGAATAAGTGTGCAGCAAGGGAGGATGTAAAGCATCGAATCTATCACCTTCCCTCCTTGAGCGCCATATAGTAGAAATGCAATCAGATATAGTACCAGATTGAGCTTGGCTTTAGTGGTAATCTTCACTATTTTGATTTCTCTATTTTTGCTTGGTATTAATACTAAGAGAAGTGATAGCTGGAATTTTATAGGCCAATTTTGGTGTAAGTGTTGTTTAGTTTTCCTTCTAAGTGAAGGTGTTTAAGATGGTTTGGAATGGTGGTTCTGGCCGATTAAAATCCTAGTGACTCAACAGCTTATTTATTTTCTTAGCTGTTGAGTCACTAGGATTCATAACTCCCAGAAAAGTCTAAGCCAATGTTAAGAAACACTTCGTGAGAGTATTGAATTCTTAAGGTGTTGTTGATAATTTAGGCTAGTTTGTATATCAGAAAGACAGAAAAATAAACCTTGCTGTTGTTGAGGTTTGTATCTATCTCTTATGCAAAACTGCTTGTTGATGTTACAATGTAGCCTCGGAGATGGTTGGCCTTGGCGGCTATACCTTTTAGGGACTTGGAACCAAAATTGCTTTTGAACTTAAAACAAGACGTTTCAGATGTTATGTTGGGTTCTTTCTCGCATTTCACCATAGTTTAGATCTTTGTATTCGGAAATTCGGTTCGATTTCGGTTAGTTATTTTCGGTTTTGGTTTTTTTGGTTGGTAAGATTAAAGATCCATTTGGTTATTTATATATTTTGATTTGGTTTTAGTCGGTTATATTTCGTTTTTTAGTCGGTTATATTTCGTTTTTTAGTTGGTTCAGTTATTTAATTTAAAAATTAAAAATAACCAAAAATAATTCGGTTAATTGGAAATAACCGAAAATAATTTGGTTAACTGAAAATAACCAAAAATAATTCGGTTAACTGAAAATAACCAAAAATAATTCGGTTAACAGAAAATAATAAAAAACAATAAAAATAATGAAAAAATTATTGAAAATAAACGAAAAAATCAAACCTAAAATAATAAAAAAATAATTGAAAATAACAAAAAAATAACAAAAAAATACAAAATATTTAAAATATCTAAAATATTTTTGAATAATCGGAAATAATCGGAAGTTATTCAGTTTTTTTTATATTATTTTGGTTTTCGGTTCGCTTCGGTTAATAACCAATAACCATAATTTTTAAAAATAATATTCGTTCAATTAATTTTTTATAACTAAATATCAACCGAAATCTGTTTTTTGATTCGGTTTCGATTCGATTTTAATTCGATTCATTTGATTCGAATTATTTGCTCAAACCTACGATAGCTGATGAGAAGATCAAAGTGTTTCATTTCTTTATGATTTCCAATATCTCTTTGTTTTCCCAACTCCATTTCTTTTGAGGTAATCTCAGCCTCTACATTTCCATTTGCAATTTTCAATTGCCATACAAAGATAACAAGTTTGGAAAGAAAAACTTGATCCATTAGTCTTGATCTGATTCACATCCTCATTGAAACTTCTTTGTCAAAAAATAACCCCTAAAATTATTAAATAGATTGGAAGCACAAAAAGTTTCAATAGAACATTTTTCAATACTCACATAATAATGTTTACAATTATGATATGGATAAAAAGATACAATTTTATCCATGGTTTTTCTTTCAAATATGCAAAAATTGAAGAGTTGTAAATTTACATTATAATAGATATATGAATAAAAAGTAATTCATATTAATTTGTTCATGATTATTCTTAAAATACATAATTTTAGAATTAAATTGTCTCAACCGTTTTCTTTAGTTGTTAAACCTTTTTTCATCAGTATTTTAATTCAACATATCCATGAAAATTTAATATTATTGATTTATAGTCTAAAATCAATAAATTGTTCACGTTAATCTTTAAAAAATATTTTCAGTCAATAGTATGACCACTTTGTGAGGTTTAATACAAATATAATCCAATGAGTAATCCAATGAGTAATCATATTTAATATTGTCTTCACAATTAATTTTATACTTGTCATGTACATGATTTATTCTTCCATGCACATCGATTATCATGTGATATGAACAATGTTGTGTAGATAATTCTAATAGATGCTATGTTGAAAAGTTATTCATACCAATGAGTATATCATTCTCCTTTTTAAAGTTTTTTTCAAAAATAACAATAATATTGTAAAATGGGTTTCAAAATATAAAAAATATTATAATTGATATTGTTAAAAATATCTTAATGTGTATCAATCCGTGGAAAATGTTCAAACAAAAAAAAAGATTGATGATGAATGAAGAGGAATAAAAAACTAAAATGAAATAAAATATGTAACTAATTAAATTTAATTTATATGGAGAGAATTGAAGAGAGTTTTAATGGTTTTTTTTATATTTTTATCTCTCACACAAGATAGTCATGTTCGTTGTCAACCGCAGCTTCATGCAGTTGTCTTTAGAATAGATTTTTGTTCGTTTAGCTGCCACAACTACTTGCGATCAATCGTAGTGGTCAAACGATCCGATATATTGTTGTTCGTTTAGCTGTTACAACTACATGCAGTTAATCGTAGCAGTCAGACGATGTGTTCTGCGTCGTAATTTTTTTAACTGCTGACTAAAACAGCAGTACGACTAAAAATTTATCATCAATCGCAATTGCAACTATCGACGAACAAACAATATATGTTACAGTCGCCGATGATAAGCAAACGAACAAAACTAACACCTATTGTTTAATTAGAGTGTTGGACTCTTCTCTTTAATCTTAACCCGAAGCCTAAACCAGGTTTACCTCTTTTTCACTCAACATATTTTGGTCTCTATCTATACCTTGAAGTTAATGCATATCCTGTCAAAAAGGTTTGATTTTTTTTTTCTAGGTGCGAGGTGAGTTCTAAACCATTTCAGTTTGAGACTTAACTCTCCTCCCCTATTAATGTGTGTGAGGTGATCTCGGTTTAAGATATTTAGGTGCAAGAAAAAGCTATGCTAACTTGTTAGTTCTAACATGAAAATGTGAAATTTGTCTCGTTTATCAATTTTGTCGACTTGGAACTTAGTGCTGGATTCGGCTTGTAGGTCTTAATAGTGTATTTTTGGCTTATTTTCTAAAGGCGTAAATTATTTCACCACTGCATTTTTGTGGAACACATTTTTAAAATTGTACAGATGATTAGGTATTAACATGTTTTTTAAAGAAGAATTGTAGGAGATAATTCGGTAGAATAAATGAAATATTATTTGGATAAAAAGTTTATTTATTTATTTTATATTTGTGTCTAGTAAAAAGCTGCCTATTGTCACATACTAATACTTTGTGAATCAAATCCATACGATTTTAACGGATTTTCTTCTCGCAAATGCTAAATCAGCCTCACTTGAAGTAGGATCCTTCACTTTTTAGCGAGAGAGAAGAACATTTGAGAGAGAAACTAGAGAATTCATTATTAAAAAAGAATTTGGTACAAATGAAGAATATTACCTACTTTTATAGAAATTTGCCTCCACAATGGATGGTTAAGGATTAATCGTGATCTAACAATGGAGATTGATCATCTAGATCTTTCTACATTATTCTCTAATCTATAAGACTCTTGCACTTTCTAAAACATTCTAAAATGTTTCGTAATTTTCTAGAGATTTTCAGAAAACTCCGGATAACTTAGGCAAACAAATAGGTCCAACTTGAACCTCCCAAATTTGAGGTATTCTACATCATTTCCTGAGTCCAAAACTGGGCCATGACGATCTTCCCACTCATTACGACGAGCCCACGTAATTTTATTCGGATCATCTTCTGAGTTCTTGCAAATCCAGCTTGAACATCGACTTGGATTCTTTTCCTTGTTGACTCCAACTTGTCACAATTCTATCTGCTCAAACCTTGGACCCTTTTGGACGTGATTGGCTTCATTCTTCTTCAAGTTTTTTCTGAATATTAGCCGATCCATGATCCTTATGGCCGAGATTTTCTAAATCCCACCCAAATTCTCATGCATAGTCGGAATTATGCACACATCACCCTTCTCAAGAATGCAAAAAAGCGTCAAGGGTTGGCACTGAGACCTGCATTCTAATCTTTCCTGTAATATCTAGCCCAATCACGACTTTGATATCGTGCATGAGAATCACTGAGAAATTTGCTCATCCCTCTCGTGTTCACTTCTTCTGTAATCCTGGTCAATGGTTGGGTCTTTTCATTGCCTTGACCCATCTTTCCTTCCTCATTCATCTCCATCCGAACTTTTTTTGTTTGTCTTTTCTTAGTATATAATTGAGTTTAGTGTAAATATCATTTAGTCATTAATTATATACGTATGTGTGTCAAAATGTGTTTGTGAATGTGAAAAATCGTGATTCTATCATATAGAGTTGTGTCTCAATTATGAAAAATCACAATTTTTAGTTAAATGTTGTAAAAATATATAAGTGTAAGTGTATTTATCTTAATACAACAACAACTTGTTTTTTCTTCTTTTCTTTTTTCATTCGTGAAATAACATAAATAGAGAACAATTTGTTCTCTTTTCTCTTGTGTTATTTAATAAGAAACAACAACAACCAACATGGTATCGGAACTCTATTGATTCGAGAGCTAATTCAAATACAAATACAATCAAAATTATTGCAAAAGTTCAAGTAAAAAAGAGAGACAATAGAGACAACATCTCATCAAATAATTCTCATATTTGATAGAGAAAACTATAATTTTTGGCGTATCAAAATAAAGACAATAATAAAAAAAAGAAATAGTGAGAAGTAGTGGAGAATGGTGTTCCAAACGAACCAAGAGAAGTCGCTGAGAAAATATCAATGGAAGATTTGATGGCTTTGCAATTTTTACAAACGATGGTATTAGATAAGATATTTCCATGTTTAGCATCATCAACTACTTCTAAAAGGGATTGGGATGCGTTGGAGTCTGAATTTCAAGAAACTCCTCAAGTTCGGTTGATAAAACTCCAATCGCTAAGAAACGATTATGAAAATTTAAAGATGAATGATAGTGACAACATCAAAGTCTTCACGGGAAAATTGATTGATTTGGAAAATCAATTGAGGGTCCATGGTGAAGAAAAAATAGACTATCGAATTGTTCAAAAGATTCTCATCTCTTTTTCTACAAGGTTTGATAGTATTGTGGTCATAATGGAGAAAACAAAGAATTTGACTACAATGACCGTGTCGGAGTTGATCGGAACTCTTCAAGCGCATGAGAATCATATTTCTTCACGATATGAGAGTTCAACTGAAGGAGCATTTCATGCTCAACCAAGAAAGATAAAATATGGATTCAAAAAAGAAAATCACAAAGTTTGTGAATGTCAAGTAACGGCAAAAAGTGGTGTGGTGTTTGTAAGAGAGACAATCACACAAGCGGATTGTTGGAAGAAAAAGAACAAAGGTGTTCAACAAAACAATTCAAAGAATAAGGGAGAATGTTACAACTGCAGAAAGATTGGACATTTCTCAAGGGATTGCCGTTCAAAGAAATATGAATGAGCACAAATGAGTCTTGAAGATAAAGACGAAGAAGATGAAATTCACATGCTATTTAGTGCAAGTGAAGAGACACCAACAATCATAAGAGAAGAAGTATGGTTGGTAGACAGCGGCTGCACCAATCACATGATGAAGGAAGATAAATACTTCACAAAATTAGATAAAAGTATTATCGTTCCAATCAAAGTTGAAAACGGAGAAGTCGTAATGATAGTTGGCAAAGGAGACATTGTTGTTATGATAAACAGAGGGAAACGAGTCATCAAAGATGAATTTCTTGTGCCCAGATTGTAGAAGAATCTACTAAGTGTCCCACATATTATATCTCATGGATATTGCATTATGTTTGAAGAAAACCGATGTGTAATCTTATATCCTAAGGAAAAAAAGATTATGGAAATTAACATGGTTAACAAGAGTTTTCCAATGAAATGGAACTCTTCTCAAGAAAGTACCATGGTTGCTCGTGAAGAAAAATAAATGGAGTTATGGCATAGAAGATTTGGTCATGTGGGTAATTCAAGACTACAACAAATGCAAAATAAAAAGATGATGAATGGCTTACCAAAGTTTCAAGTGAACCGAGAAGTGTGTGGAGCATGTAAGTGTGAAAAACAAACAAGAGATACATTTCCAAAAGAACCTCTAACAAAGACAAAGGAGAAACTAGAGATTGTTCACACTGACGTTTGTGGACCGATACAAACCGAGTCACTTAACGGAAGCCGATACTTCTTATTGTTCGTTGATGATTTTACTCATATGTCTTGGATATACTTTCTTAAGCACAAGTATGAAGTATTTGTGGTGTTTAAGAAGTATAAAGCCTTGGTGGAGACTCAATCGGGAAAAAATATAAAAATGCTTTGATCCGATGGTGGTGGTAAATTTACATCTAGTGAATTCAATGAATTTTCATTGGTTATAGACCAAAAGAGAAGAGAAGCAAATTAGATGAAAAGGCAAAACGAGGAATCTTCATTGGTTATAGTAGCCAATCAAAGGATACACAATTCTCATTCTAGATAATGAGAAGGTAGAGATATTCAGAGATGTAACCTTTGAAGAAAGAAAGAAATGGGATTGGGAAAACAAGTAGAAGTAAAGAATAAAATTTTGTCTTCCCTTGAATATTCTTCAAAATCAAAGAGATCAAATCCAAAATCTCTCCAGCCTTGTTATTTTTCAACTTGGTGATCATAATAGTAATGAAGAAGAAGAGACTTTGCCACCAAAGAAATACAATTGCATGAGTGAAATCATGGAAATAGTACCAAGAGTGGAGTTTGAAGAAACGTTTCAAATAATAGAAGATTGCCTTCTCGCTCATAAAGAACCACAAACTTACAATGAAGGTTGTGGCAGTATGAGTGAAGAAATAGAAATGATTGAGAAGAACAAAACATGAAAAATAATAGACAAGTCGGAGAAAAAAAATGTGATAAGCGTAAAGTAGATCTATAAGATCAAAACGGATGCAAGGGGAAATTCGATTAAACACAAGGCAAGACTAGTTGCAAGAGGTTTTTCCCAAGAATATGAAGTTGATTATATTGAGACATTTTCCTCCGTTTCAAGACATTACACAATTTGAGCCATTCTTGCTTTCGCCACACAAATGAAGTGGAAACTTTATCAAATGGATGCGAAGTCAACATTTCTCAATAGAGAACTTGAAGAAGAGATCTATGTTGCACAAAAACCCGGATTTATAGTCGAAGGAGAAGAAGACTCTAAAAAGCGTTATACGGCTTAAAGCAAATCCCTCGGGTTTGGTATGGAAAAATTGATTCATATTTTCTACAAAATGGCTTTCAAAGGAGTATGAATGATGTAGTTCTATATGTAATAAAGAAAGCAAAAGACATTTTGATAGTGAGCTTGTACGTGGACGACATCATCATCACCGATAACAATACTCAACTCATTGAAAAATTCAAAAAAGATATGAAGTTGGAGTTTGAGATGACATATTTGGGGTTGTTAAATAATTTTCTTAGAATGAAATAATTCAAGATGATCATGGAATTTTTCTATCACAAGAAAAATATGCATGCAAACTCATTGAGAAGTTTGGCATGAAAGAGAGCAAGAGTGTAAGTACTCCACTTATACCACATGGCAAGAAGATTGAGAATGATGAAGAATATAGTGAACTAACAAAATTCCGAAGCATTATTGGTGTATTATTGTATTTATGTGCATCAAGACCAGACTTGATGTTTGCTAGCTCTTATCTCTCGAGGTACATGTATGCGCCACTCATGAAACACTACCAAGAAGCCAAAAGAGTGTTAATGTATGTGATAGGCACATCACATTTTGGAATTCAATTCACTAGTATCAACGATTCGGAGTTATGCGGTTACTCGGACAGCGATTGGGATAGTTCTAATGAAGATAAAAAGAGTACATATGGTTACATGTTTACTCTTGGATCTGGGTGTTCTGTTAGTAGTCAAGTAAGCAAAAAATAGTAGCTCAATCAACCGCAGAAGCAAAATACATTGCACTATGTGCAATAGCAAATCAAGCTATTTGGTTACAAAGACTATGGGAGAAATTGGTTTTGATTCTCAAGATGGTGTTTCTATTTTCTGTGATAACAAATCTGCAATTGCAAATGGGAAGAATCCAGTGCAACATCGAAAAACAAAGCACATTGAGATCAAATATCATTTCGTTCGAGAGGCAGAATATAAAAGACTTATTCAGCTCAAGTATTGTGCAGGAGAAGTTCAACTTGCAAACTTGCTTACGAAAGCACTTGGTGTCTCAAAGTTTGAATAACTGAAGAGAAAGCTTGTAGTAAAACGGAAACTCAATTAAGAGGAAATGTTAGTATATAATTGAGTTTAGTGTAAATATCATTTAATCATTAATTATGTATGTATGTATGTCAAAAGTCAAAATGTTTAGTTAAGTATTGTAAAAGTATATAAATGTACTTGTGTTTATCTTAATACAGTAACAACTTGTTTTTTTTTCTTTTCTTTTCATTCGTGAAATAACATAAACCGAGAATTAACTTGTTCTCTTTTCTCTTGTGTTACTTAAGAAGAAGCAACAACAAAATCTTTGATAATGAAATTATGAGATTTTCCGATATCCACCATTGCCTTAGTTGGTTTTCCATGAGCTTCAACGAACATCAGCACTTACTCATTTGTTTCGACTTTGGTTTGGTGTTTAATGTGTTAAGGAGGTTCAATGATCCCTTCAATGCCAATTCTTCCTCTGCCTTTTGTTCATCATCCTCCTTGGATCGTTTCTACTCGAATATCGCACTCAATGATCTAGCTCCAGACAATCCCGATACGAGTCGAAATCTTGCATATATAACACCCGCCTTTCGGATTGAAAACTTCTTCTTATCCTCAAACTCCTCCAGACTCAAGCTCATCTCGAATCTTGAGTAAGACTTCCCCAATTCACGATCCGACCCTAGACCATCCCCCTTCTCGGACTAATGGGTATCAAAATTCGATCTTCGCGCCCATATTTTGCGAATATGCATCTCTTCTCTCGTAGGACTTGGTTTGGTCTTGTGTGGAAAAATCTATCAATGGCTGTGCTGTTGTAACCTCATACACAATCCGAAATCCCCCACTTTTGCAACTCTTGCTTGGCCCAATTTTGCAACTCATCTACGAAATACAGCACCGAGTCGTCCTCTGGCATGCTCGGATATGTAATAGCAATCCGGTAAACTTAGTCACATAATCTCATATGTATTTTTTTTAAGTTCTCTTACTTTCATCTAGATTGATAGACGATTTTCTCCATGTAAAATTATTGTTTAAGGTCCTGTTTGAACTTGTCCTATCTGTCGATCCGATATATTCTCCTCGAATCTCCGCATGTGGCCTTCTTTGCCAAAGCATTGTTGTGTCACCCAAGTAAGAAATAACGATTTTGATCCTTGCTGGCTGGTCCGTCAGACCAAGATTCTCAGTATAAGGCTCCATTTTCCACAAGAAGTTCCAATTTCTTGGGCGTCTTTCATGCCAATGAAGTTGGACAGTTTTAGGTACAATCCTAGTCGGATTTGTTTCAGCGGGAGTTGTAAGTCCTTGACGACCCTCGTGCATATAACGTCTTCTGTTAACTACTGGAGCTCAATCTACAACGACTCGATTCCTTCGACCTTTCCACACATAAACACAAAATACTCATGAAAGATATCGACAACAACCAACACCTTCTCTTTGAGCTTAAACATTTTAGTGTCTATCTCGATGATGTTTATCTTTGGTTGTTCAAACTCTCCGATTGTTTACTTTTCTAACTCATTTGTGGTGCGAGCTCGATTCGTTTGAGCCTCGCGTCAAGATCTTCCATCGCCCCATCCAACGACTCTCCAAGTCTCCATTCCCTTTGTCTCTTCTTTTAGGACGCGTCTCTTTCGTATTCTTCGGTCACGTTGGAGTTATTGGTTGCCTTCTAGGCATCTCCTTTGCTCCACAAACATTCCCATGGTCGAAACTCGACTCTTATACCACTTGTCACGGGGTAAATACTCGTGAATCCAATCCGTGCAGTCTTAGCAGATTTCTCTACCAGAAATGCTAAGTCAGCTTCTATTTTGTTTGGTTTTTGATATTATAATATTACATTTTGTTTGGTTTTTTACACTATCATGCTTTGTTCTAAATTCCTTTGAACGTATGCACGGTTTCGAACAGCTGAAACTAAACGAGTCTAGTGACGAAACAACATAGAAACGTGTCTTAAATTAATGTTTTGATATTTTTAATACCTAAGAGAGATGTCTTGTTACCATCCCAAAAATAAAAATCAATGATCCGGTTTACTTTCGCCACAAAATGCCCAGATCCGGTTTAGTATGTACTGATGGTGTTGGCAAAGAATTCATTGCCTCTACTACGATTAAAAGACCCTCCTCCTCCTCGTCCTCCTCTTCTCCTGTATCCATAGTTTGGTCTTCTTCTTACTCCGACATTTTGAGTTTGGTATTCGTTTCCACTTCTTCTGTTACCTGTTTTTACTTAACAGAAACAAGCAATCATTCTCCTCTTCTTCACATTAAATCATATCAGAGTTTTGCTACTTAGACCATCTTTACCTCTTGATGTAGATTTCTTCTCCTCCACGAAAACTTTCTGTCCACCAATCATCACAGGTGAAGCCTGCATCATTACATATGTTAATAACGATTCTTACTTTGTCGCACGAAGCTTAACTTAAAGAATGCGATAATTATATGTGAATCTATACCTCTATTGCTTTCTTGGCGGCATCTGCCTCCTCAAACTCAACAAAACCAAACGGATAACCAAAGGCCTACCAGTTACAATAAAGTATCAGTGTTCACATCAAAATATGTGTAAAGACTTCCCTAGACAAAGGATTTCAAATGTTGGATTCTTAGTAGATTGATCAATCGTACCCTCTGGTATATAACCTGAATCCCACCATCGCTAATAGCTCCAAATTGCTTGAATTCAGTCTCAAGCATGGCAATGGTGGCATTTCCAGGAAGATGTTTCACATAGATAGATGTACCCTCAGCTAACGCTAATAAAAACATACAAAAGATAGTTACAAATACTAGGCGAGGAATGGATACCAAAACTGGACCACCATATATTAGAATTGAAAACAACTTGAGGGTCAGCTTTTTATATGAACTCCTACCTTCAAACCCTTGATTCTGCTCATTTTCAGTACCATCAACAACCTCCGAAACTGCATCAGATTCTACAACTGGAGAAGGATCTGAAGACCCTTGATGATCTTGGTCTCCGGGTATCTGCTTTGGTGAAGGAACTGAAGACACTTGATGATCTTGGACTTTGGGTTTCTGCTTTGGAGAAGGATCTGAAGATGCTTGATGATCTTGATCTTTAGGTATCTGCTTTGGAGAAGGATCTGAAGACACTTGATGATATTGGTCTTTGGATATCTGCTTTGGAGACAGTAAAGAGCTACCTGAAACTCCAGACTTATCCTTTGCAACCTTCAACTATTATGAAAGTCAATGATTATCAATAGAAAACTATAGAAGTGATAGAGTTAAGCCTACAGTAAAATGAAACAAGGTTGTGTATGGATCCTATGTGCTTACTTACCACAGAGGCATAAGATTTCTTGGGAACATCTTCCCGCCCAACATCGGGGTCAGAAATTTTAAGTGAGTCATCTGCAACTTCTTTGCAAGTTATCTCTATATCAGGAACTTCTTCATTGACGATTTCAGGTACCAGAACATTCTCCTTAGCAACTGCAGCATTTTTATTACTCAAAGGCAGATACACTTCTTTACGAAAAGGATTCACAGAAATGCATGCCACCTCAGAACCCTGATTGCCTGTAGGAGCTGAATTGAAATAAAGGATTAGAATAAAATGTGCGTTAGAGGAAGTTAAATAAGTGATGGAGAAGGAGTTAGGTGTTATCTACCATCAACATGACTGAGTGTCTCAGAGTTTTTCCCAGAAACAACTTCCCAGTTTGTGGCCTCAGGTTCATCGACAAATCTGAGGATGTCATTAAGGACAAAAAACCCATTTTCTTGCGGAGCAAGGAAAAAAGTCTGGGTGAATTTCTTTCTAACTCTTTCGTTTAATGTGAAGTAGCCAGTAACAACAACAAGGAAACCCCCGTTGTGAGATTCTTGAGTGTCATAATTGGTTATCTCGGCCGATTTAAACTCTCCATAAAACAAAGTCTTAAGTACCTCAATTATAACCTGCTCAATAATAGGCATCAACGAGACAAACTTTTAGCAAGTTACTTAAGTGATATCCAACTTACACTCCAGCCGAAACCAGTGTTACTCACACAAGTAAATGGTAACCTCTGAGATCTTGGAAAAAAGAAGAAATCTCATTCAACCAAACTAATCTAAGTTACTTACATCTAAAGTGGTGAAGCTGCGCATGACTCCGTCCTGTCCAACACGCCCAACCTTACTGATATCTTTATAGAATCTGTACAGATGCTCAGGCATGTTATACAAAATGTCGTAGTACTGCATAACAAATGCTCTGCCAACCTACATTCACCAAACCAAAATAGATCTTAACCACACAAAAATGGGAACGAAGCAAATAAATCGCAATTAAGAAACACCATTGTTGAATTCGAGACATACAGTTAGTGGGTCAACAACAGGAGATGGCCTTCGTGCAGCCGAATCCATGATTATCACCAACTTCCTGAGAATAAACAATGCTTTAATTCTTACAAAAAATGTTAAATAACTATCTCATCACAAAATAACCTAGAAAATCCTTATCAAACCACAGAGACTAATTTTCACCATGACGACTTTTTCCCGTCGACGTACCTCATGAACTACAAACAGAGACAAACCTCGGAAACACATAACTAGCAACAAAACGAACTAACAAGAAATAAAAATCTACTTCACATTTCGTTCAGAGACACTTTGAAACAAACACTGTTGACAACATTTGGCGAAATCGTTCAAATAATAAACGAAAGAGAAATAGTGGAAGACGATTCACCTGAAATTAGATAGAGAGAGAAAAGATTTAGTAGTGAATCTAGAACTTCTGTTTCGCCTTTGTAGCTCTTAGCAATGGCGGAACCTAGGGTTTGATCGCGATAACGAAGGGGCCAAGTGTACGGAACGCGAAAAGGCAACGGAGAAGGTTTATATATAGACGGAGAAGGTTGATGACACTTTGATGGCTATATTTTTGTTTCGACACACATGCGAACAGGTTCCATTACGCTGATTTCTTCCTTAATCGAAAGATTATTAAAGATTTTATTTGAGAATTGGGCATAAATAGGAAATTAATTGGAACCAACATTCCTCTAAAAATTAAATGCAATACACACACGTTCCTCGGTATTTCAAATATTTGAAACCATAATAAATTTTATAATACAATTTTCAAAATAGAGTAGCAATTGTGTAGTGGTTGCAATGATTTTGCATTTATCCTAAAATTGTGTATTGGTTGCAATGTTTTTGCATTTATCCTAAAATTGTGTATTTCTACTCTATATTTTTATGAATTTGGTGGGTTATTGAGTCGGTGTATTTTAGATCCCATGACAAAAATAGTAATTTTTAGAGTAATATTTTAAAATAGTACTCTACGGTATAGTTGCAGATTGGTCGCACAAATACGACAAATCTATGACTACATAGTCGTTGCTAAAATGTATGTCGTTTTTTGTGAGGTTATTTAGTGATCACAATGTTAGTGGAAATTGAGTTGCATTGTATTGGCGATTAACGTGAAACACATGTGTGGAAGTAGTTATAACTAAAAGTAACTGACTGTATAACGGTGGTCGTAATGTAGTTGTAAAACAGTGGCAAAATAATGGTAAAATCTACCATATATATGTTTCTACATGTTTCTATTATTTGTAGAATCATAAGTTAAAAGAAATTTAGAAAAATACGGGAAATTATAATAATAGTAATTCGAGAGAGTGAATGTACCAAAATGATCGATGATCAGATAAGAAATATTTCAGCCAAATTTGCAACCGTTCATGAATTTTGCAAGTAATTACCAATAGTACAGAGTAATGGAAATAATTTTTTATGTCCTTATATTAATTGTAAAAATGATAATATCTTCTAAAATGTAAAATTTGGAAGCATTGTATAATAGAGAAATTATGTTTAATTATTATGTTTGGTATAAACATGGGAAAGAATTGAATGTGGGAAAGAACTGAATGTATAGTTAGTAATGAATCATAGTGATGATGTGAACAGAAATAACGAAGGTGATAGTGAATAAGCAGTGGGTAACGTTGGTAATAGGTATGTGGAAATGGTGATAGATGCATTCTGTGATACCATGATTGATGATTATATTTGTAATCATCACGATGTAAACTTTAATAATATGGAAGAAGAACCTAATTGAGAGAAAAAAAAATTCTACAATATGCTAGAAGTTGTAAAAAATCAATTATATGATAGTTATCATGAAAGACATTCATAATTATCTTTAAATGCTTGATTCATGAATACTACGAGTGATTTTAATCTTGCTGAAAAGTGCATGAACTTGTGGGCGGAACTGTTTACGGAATATTTGTCCAAGGAAAATTAGGCGACATATTCATATTATAAAAATGAAAAACTAATGCGAAATTTAGACTTCCTATTTTATTCAATTGATGTGTGTGTTCACAAATGTATGATCTATTGGAAAGGCTAAAAATGGGAAAAATATAAATTTTACGATTCATCAAGATATAAGTCTAGCGAGGGTAAGACGAAAATGTCATTCCTTCGTATGTGGTATTTACCTATAGGAGATAGATTGAAGAAAATGTATCAAAACGAGAAATTTATTGCGGAAATGAGATAATATACGAGATGTTTTTAAAAATTTGAAACTAACTTTTTTTACTAGTAAGTCAATACCTTTATATATATGATTTAAAAGTTTAAAAAATAATCTTTAAAAAATATTATATAATACATGTTATTAGATAAATCATCGACCACTACAAGTTTATTGTCAAGTTAACACATGTTATATTGATTGCATTGCAACTTTAATAATTTACTGCAAAATGTCGAAATATAACTTAATGAAAAAAACCAATTTTTAATCTATATCGAGAAAACATTATAAAGAAATCTAAAATAATATAGTATCTAGATTATTGCCAATTTAACAAATGTTATATTGATTGCATTGCAACTTCAAATTTACTAGTAAAATTTCGAAATATAATTGAATAAAAAACCGATTTTCAATCTATATCGAGAAAAACATTATAAAGAAATTTGTACCTTAAGTTGAAGTAATGTAAAAGTTTTCCACTAAAAAACATTCAATCAATTTCTTGTATCAGAAAATTTGATGAACTTGTTATAATCGCTACTAACTCAAATTTATCATAATTATATTGTGCATGAGTTTCACCATCACCTTGACTATTATTTGGTTGATTTTTTCACAGTTTATAACATTATTCATCATTTGACTATTAATACTGAAATTTCATTTCATAATTTTATACAATGTGAACACAAGCTATGCATTATTATCCTTAAACTTAAAACAAGTGTTATTTTTTATGATTTATGATTTTATTTGTAGCACTCATTTTTTATAGTTCTTTAAATGAACTTAAATGATATCAATTATTTTTTAATAGAGATGATTATGTAGTGATAATACATTTTGATTCAAAAAATTTGATATGTTTGATCTATTTATTATATTTCAATAGTTTGATTTAAAAATTTAGTTTTCAAACATTTAAAATAAGTTATTTTTTAAAATACATAAAAAATTTAGAATATTCTTACAAATTTCCTCTAATTTTAATATGATAAATGACTAGAAGTTTTTTAGGAAGAAATCTAAAGGGTAATTCTCTAAAATAGAATTTTTTAATTTTTTATTTCAAAAATAACATAATTAGTTTAAATTTCTAATAATACCATAATTTAAGATTAAAATATATTAAAAAATTTTTAATAAAAAAATAAACCCTAAATTGAAAAAAATATATAATATTTTAAGTTTATGTATAACTTCTTTAGAATAAATAAATAATTTTACATAATTATTTGTGCTATTGTTATAATTTTAATTTTAACGTGATAAATTTGGAACAAAAACTTTAAAACATGTTATTTTAAGATATTACTTTGCCTAAGTCTTGTGCTTTGGATCTTATATATTAATATTTGGTATCAAGATTGCTTTCCTAATCATATTTTTTGTTGTTGTTTTTCTTGTTTTATAAGTTCTTTCCAAGATTCAAGAATCATTGACACAAAATATGACTCTTTTATTTTGGTAAGTATACAAAACTTTAGTCTTTTACTAACCTTAGGGATATTGTTTAAAGAGTTTTGCGTCAACATGAACATAGTAAGTTTTGTATTATAATACTCTTATTCTTTTAATTGTATGTTTTTACTTTAATTTGAAATGCTTTCAAATGATACATTGTGGTTATCTCCAATATGAGCTCTTGTTTAATTTTTTCTTTGGTATGTTCAAAACATTGGCAAATTAATAATATCCTGGTAAAGATATTTATTGTTGTTTGTTTGCATGTCTCTAATGACAACGGTNAATGAAGGAAATGCTATATTCTCTAAGTTCACTCATGATTAATCAGGCATGTTCACGGCCAAAATGAACACAATAGAGAACCTAGTTCTATGAGAGAAAAAAAAAGTGTGTTATAGTTATTGTCTCGGTTTACATAAAAGCCCAGAGGGTTCAAGATATCATGTTCATCTTCTGGTCGAGTAAATCTGATAGCTATTAACAATGATTGATTCAAGACTGAAAAATGATACCAACTCATATACAGTGGATTTTTCGTTTGTACTCTCGAAAGTCTTTCTGTCTAGTCTTGTCGAGTCTTGTCTAGATAGTTAGTTAAGTATATCGAGTCGTCACATGTTTAGAGTCATTTCTATTTATGTGGGGGATTGTTGGAACTCGGTTTTACGAAAGTGGCTGTCGATCACTTTCCGGTGAGTTTTCTAAAGAAGACGTTAAAACCGAAGTTCGTTTGAATGAGAAATAAGTATTTAAAGTGGGTTGCTTGATAAGCATAAAATGAACAAATGTAATTTGTTCCACATTATAATTTAGAGGTGAAATCTCTCTTGTATATCAAGCGGAGAAACTGTTACAAAACTCAAAATTTTGGATATACTTTGGTGTATTAGTGGAAGGAGATAACCGAACTCGAGTTTCGAGTTTTCGAAATTTAGCAAATGAACCAATGGTCGGTACAATTTTTATTGTGGTTTGGTTCAAACCTCATTTGTTATTTGTTGACTAAGTCAAATTCAACATCTCCTTTATTGAGTTAAGTTACAAATTACAACCAAATTAATTTGGTTTATTGTTTTGTAATATTTGTAACATAAAAATCATAATGATTTTTAGTGGAGAATAATTCTCATTAAAAATGGAGTAACCTCTTTATAAATTCATATATTGATCATTAAAAAATGGTTGAAGAATGATGGAAAATGAAAAGAGAAAAAGGAAAATAAACTTTTGGTTTTCTCATTCCAAAAGTGTTAAAAAAAATACACATAAAAAATCTTTCACATGTTGAGTCTAAGAGTACAACATAGAAAAGCGTTCGTTGGATTTTGTTCTTGGGTTGTGCAAGATAGAATAGTTGCAGTTGTATCCTGGGATTCGGAACGCCATGCAACCGTCACACTATGGGGCGTTTTTAGAATTAAGGAAAGAGTGTCTCGCCTCTGCAAATCCAGTCTTTCCAAAATTCTTGTATCGGTATTTTTACATTTTATTATATGTAATTTATTCACAATTATCAGTTACTCACATTGTAGAAAATTGCGTTTTATCAAAACAAACTCACTACAAACCTGTAAAATTTTCTATTAGAGAATGTATAGTTTGGTTGGTTTAGTCAATTGTATGGTTTGGTTATTTTGTGTAGAGTTTTAGAATTTAAGCTCTTTTGTATCAAAATGTAAATAAGGTTAAAATTTTATAGCAAAAATCTTATCTTATTTTTTATAATTTCCAAGAAAATCTTATTTGCTAAAATAGTATCAAAACTGATGAGTTTTATAACAACTTTTAATTTTGTTTTTTTTTCTTTGACTGACTTTTATTTCTCGGATCGATCACCAAAATTCCTTTTTAATTGATTTTTTTTTACATTGTGATCCATATTTGTAGTTGATTCAATCATCTCTTTCTTCTTTGTTTCTTTCTTCTTTGTTGTGTGATTTTTGATTATTTGATTTAGCTTGAATTGAATTCAATAGTGAAATTGAAAAAACAAATCAAAGGATAACGAGTTGATATGCTCATATGAGTGATAAAAATCTCATATAGCTCTCACTAATGTACATACATACAAATCAAAAGCTCAAATATCCCTTTTTATTTAAAAATATGCTCAAATACCCATCGTTTTATTTTTTATAATTATTAATATCAAAAATATAAAGGCAATTATATCCCTTATTTCATATAATCTAATTTTAGTTCAACTTTTTTTTTCTCCAATCGTTTTTTTTCATTTTGTTTTCTATCATTCTTTTTATCCAGATTATTCGTCTTCTTTTCATTTTACTTTTTTCAAATTTGAGAATTTGTATAACTTTCGATTTTTCTTATGACAACTTTCCAAAAAATCAAACACAGTAACTTTATATCACATTCAAAACCTTATAAATTCTTTGAAGAAAATATAATCATTTTTTCTTTTGCTCATTTCAATAAAAATTCGCAAAACAAAATCTTATAATACAATGGTTTAGAAAACAATACGATACAATTCATCTCATCTGTCACATATGACACAAAGATGATTTTTCAACAAAAACTACACTTTATTTTCTATTAGCAATCACAACAGATTTTTTTCTGTGCTACTACAAGTTTTCATAATTGTATAGAAAACAACCCTTTTTACAAATTCACGATCAAAACCACCAAATTGTTTGTATTTCTCTATCCATCAATCTAAATATTTATTTGATAGCATGATCTAACATCATGATCATATTTGTAACAATAAAAACATACCACATTTTGGTTCTTATACCCCATTTTTGAAAATTATCAAATTAAACGAATAAAATTTTGCCAACCAAATTCGTCTCATTTCGTCGCACACAAACGCAAGCAACTCTCAACTTCAATTCAAACGAAAATCAATTCCAAACCTTTTTTTATTTAATACCATGAAAAAACAATAAATTTCTTGAAATTTTGTTTTATTTTGATTAAAATTTATAAAATAAAACATTAAACTATTTATATAAAGATTAATCATAACCTAATTATACAATGTAAATAATTCTAATAAACTCATATGTACATCTCTTAATATAGTTCTTTCCAAAATAAGATGGACATTTCATTACCGAAATTTTCTTATATTCTAGTTAAGTAGATCTATCTCCATCACCTATGAAATGAAGAGTTACAAGAAATCACTTTCCAAAAATGGAGTTCATTGACCATATTTTCCTAACACAATACGGATTAGCAGATACAATGGCTTTGACAAGATTCTCCATCTTACTTTGGCCAAGAAGATATCATTGAATTTTTGTAAATCCATAACAAAACCAAAGTCACCATCTTTGAGGTTGTTAGTTTTATCTAAGAGCTCAACACATTTTTCTTAACACTTGTATTCAACCAAAATATTGTTAAGATTGACTGAATAAGCTTTCAGAGTAATAAAAAGAAATTGAAACATGGTATTCTATAAATAGGTATTGTTGTCACCATTGATTTTAGTATTGTTAATTTTCGTGCTAAATTGGTTTTTAACCTTTTTCAAAATGTTTTTTGTAGACCAAAATACTTTCCCAAAATTCCTCTTTGAATGCCAAGTTATGATTTGACTACTTTTATTTTATTTTCACTATGTTTTCTACAATCCATGATAAACTAAAATTACTTATAATTTGGGAAATAGTCATTAAAATATTAAAATCTTGCGTTTGACCATTTAGATATCGAATATTTTAATTAGCTATTTAAATAACGAATTGTAGTTGACTGCACCAATTTATGTATGCGATTAGTCAATATTAACAATACAAATAACACAGTTAACTGTTGTTATTTTAATTATTTTTAGTACAAAAACGACGTCGTTTTTAAGAAAATCTATTAAACATGGAGAAAACTTTCTCCTGTCTAACCCTACATCTGGTGCTTGAGAAAACCACCAAATCGACTTCTTGTATATCCTACGCTTTAACCCCCAAATTGGTTTCAATTTGATCAAAAATTGAAGCTTTCCGGTGCTTGGTTTGATCGAAAATCGAAGTTTTTTGGCGTTTGGTTTGATCGAAAATCAAAGCTTTCCAGCGTTTGGTTTGATCAAAAATCGAATCTTTCCTGCGCTTGGTTTGATCGAAGATCGAAGCTTTTCGGCGCTTGGTTTGATCGAATATCGAAACTTTTCGGCGCTTGGTTTGATCGAAAATTGAAGCTTTCCAGCGAAAAACGTGTAGGTCTATCATAGTTAGAGGGGAAAAGAAATCGATTTGAGGTTTTCGCCATGTTTAATCGATTTTCTTTAAAAAATATATAAATAACAAACAGTTCACGATGTTACTTATGATGTTAATGTTAACTAATCGCATAGATAAAACGGTACACTCAACTACAATTCATTAGTTAAATGGTTCATTAAATAGCTCGTTATTTAAATGGCCCAAATACGAGAGTTCAATATTTTAATGACTATTTTCTCCTTATTTTTTATATATTCATTCTCTATAAGTGATTTGCAAAAAAAACTTGCCTAGTTATTAAAAAACGATATATAGTATCATAAAATTCATTACATATGTGTGTCAAAAATATTATTAAATATCTGGTTAAGATTTTGTCTCTTTTTTTACCTGTCGATATAAGAATAGTCGGAATTTTATCGTGATTTATAAATGGCTAGCAAATTTTTCACTAAATGTGCAATTTTTTCTTATACACAACGTAATTTTAACATAAGTTAATATATAGTTGCGGTTATGGTATATTGTTGTTCATGTACTTTTCACAGCTACGTACGGTTAATCACAGCGGTTAAACATTTTGGTTTGCGTCGTAATGTTTTGACCGCTGAATAAAACATCGATACGATTAAAAACTTATTATCAACCGCAACAATAGCCTGCGGCGGCAAACAAACGAATAACAGATACCGCAACTACAATTATAATAGTAACCACATCCACAGCCGTAGCCATCCGTGATGGGCAAACAAAAAAGACCAATATATAAATCTGTCTATTTTTTTTTTACATTTGGAGATGGGATTGTTATGAAGGTATGCTTTTATTTACATACATATGTCCTCAGTTTTGTTAAATCGAATTATATTTCGTGAAGTGATGATGAAATTTGATATTTATTTTTGACTAAATCTTGACAATTATATTGTCAAATAGTAATAGCTAACAAATTTCATTGATATCTCAATACTACATTTTACTTTTACGTAAAGAAGCTGTCAATAACTATGTCAGAAAATCGTTCAAATTTTTCAAACTTTAATTTACCAAACCAAACTTAATCTTCTTATCCACATGGTTTGTTAGGCAAATATTCCATCAATGTGTTTCATATATGTAAACATTTGCATTCATAAATACATATCCAACTTAACCATAATTAATTTGATAAAAAATTTTAGAAAATATATGTATGTTTGTCTTACTTGTTCTTCTTGTTAACTTCTAACCTCTACATTTAGCTGCTATCTATAATTTGGAATTTAATAATTTGGGATCAAACTTCCATAAATAAAATATGACTAAAGGGGATGGATCTGCACCCAAGTTGGACATGTCTCACATACCTCATTTTACTAAGACCCTTTTCATCATATTAAACATTTATTTATTGTATGAACTTAAAAATATATTTGGTTATGTTATAGGATGCAATTTTCTAATA